>JAOTQE010098866.1:0-14068 GCA_025631205.1 Nesometra sesokonis
TATCTCATTGCTTGGAGTATGCATTATACTTTCTTACTTGAAGTTGATTAGTGGACCTTTCGGATTTTGGAATACGCCAACACTTATATTCACTTTTAAAGTTATCCATTAGTGTCATAAAATCTTGTCTCGAGATTAAAATCACAATGACCACACTATTTATTTTATGTTGTTCTTTATTACCCTCCAACAGATAATATAAACACGCTTTACCTTAATAAAGTGACAGTTACTATAGCAACCAGTGCTAAAGATGTTTATTTTTGGTATCTTATTAGAATTTATGTAAGAAACCAAGTAGATGTTATGTTTGATTTTACAAGAACAGTGATTTAGACAATTGATATTCTGCAGTATGTTTCAATATGTAAGAATCAAGAAATATATTTTTAATTTTTTTATCCCTTATTTACCTAGTATACTTGATTTCTTTCTAAATTCATGCCTTTGTATTCAATTCAGTTCAACACACACTTATTTCATCAACATATGTGGCACAGCCAAGCCAAATGAGACATCAGTTGCAAATGCTAGTTTTCCACAATAGGCAGAAATTTACAAATTGTCAAATTTTTCAAATTTTATTTTTTTATTCAGAAATACAGTTCATACACTTAACTTTCATACTACCTTAAAAATTTTCAGATGATCAAAAAATGTTTAAAAAATGCAATTTAAAATAACCTTGCTTAGTCAATGTATACAGTACTGATAAACAATTAATGCAATGCAGTTTTCTCAAAACTTACATTTTAAATGTTCAAACTTCGACTGTACATAACTTTGCAAGTAAACATCATATGAAATTGATTTTTTTGCATGTTAAAGATATTAATAATATAGTTTAATAATCTATAAAACAAACCTCAATTTTCAATTTTCCGACTTATGTCTCATTTGGCTTGGTTCTGCCACACAAAAAATGCAATGCCTAAACTTCAACTAATTGTTATCGCAATAATTTATTGGATAATTTTTTTCCTGCAAAATCACAGCCTAAAATGGTATGGTAAGCGTTACTAGGCTATTGATTCGTATCGCACCCTACGTTACTAGGGTGTGATACGAATCAAATATAGTCTTGGAGTTTGTATAAGGGAGGAGAGACTGCGTGAAATAATAACATTTAAATTTCAAAGTTCAAATCCTCCAAGAAATTTTTGAAAATTCTGCGATGATGGTTGGATTGCTCGCTACTCAAATGACTGTTTGCATTGTATCAGGCATTGCCTGATGCAAACTCCTTGACTACAGTTGAACCTCCCAGTGCGTACACCTCCCATAAACAGACACCACCCACAACGGACACTAATCCAAAGACTTGTTTGTTCTTCCTATCTAATCAGTGCATTTGGTACCTCCCGCAAGCGGAAACCTTCCGTAAGCGGGCGCGGACACTTTTTGTCTTCAAATTTAGATTTTTTGTATGTTATTGTTATACCTGGAAAATAGTAATTAGTAATTTAGTAATTTTTCTATATAATGAATACAAATTTCTGTACAAAATCTTCATGGCTGAGAGTCAATTACTGAACCAATCCTTAAGAAATTATATACCATATTAAATAAAATATAGAATGCGGTGTCTAGAAATTAACGGGCAATTTCTGTTGAGAATGCCGTGAAATGTGAGACAACTTTGGCCTTCTATCGGCCAGAATTCTCGTAAGCAGACACCTGCCGTAAGCGAACACCTTTCCCGCACCCGAGAGTGTCCGCTTACGAGAGGTTCAACTGTAGATAATTTGTATCACACCCAATATTGAGCTCCAATGGTTGCTCAGGTTGCCAGTGGTGTTTAGTAGGACTGTAAACCACCAAGTTTGTATCCATCCTAGCAACAAGGACCACTTATACTTACAATATAACTTCTTGTAATTCTAAAATATTTTCATGAGAACTTAGTCTTCGCATTGCTTGTATTTCCCTAAGACCATTAACTTGATCGAGGCTGGGGAAAAAGAAAACCAGTATTATAACAAATTATAAATTATGCAATATCCACGTAGAGGGATGTAGAGCCTAGAAAAATCCAAGGGTGGGTAGCAAAAATGTAAGAGTGGAGACAAGACATACTGTAAAACCATTCATTTTCGCAGCCCTGAATTTTCGTGATATCACGATTTGAAACATTTTGCGACTTTTAATCTTCGTGATTTTTGTTTGCTTGCGAAAATTTAGGGTTCGTGAAAAGTAAGAGTGCGCGGAAATAAAAGGTTCTACACTGTAGAACCATTTTCACGGCCCTAAATTTTGCGATTTCACAATTTGAAACATTTCGCAACCTTTAATTTTCGCAAGCAAACAAAATTTGCGAAAATTAAAGGTCGTGAAATGTTATGAAATCGTGAAATCGCAAAAAAATAAAGCTTGCAAAAATAAAGGGTTCTATAGTACTGTATTTACATTTATCAGAGGCTTACAGTAAGGGTAGGTGGCAGGTTGAAATTAGGCTGGGTGGTACAGGCATTAAGATAAGCTTTACACTTTTTTTTTTTATAAGGACCAGTAAAATTTTGCTCAGGCTCAATGTTTTTATTTTTTTCAAAATTTGAGGCTCAAATTGTTCTTATTTTACGCTGTTTTTTTTCAATTTTTTGTGAATTAATATTGTACATATAGGCCTACTGTACTGTAGTAGGCTAACCTACATTTACTATACCCTGTGGCTTGGTTCTTCCACATACAGGTATAGTACAGTATGTGATTGATATTATGTTTGTTTTTTGTTTAAATAAAAAAAAAAATACATTTTTTCTCAGCCTCAATTTGTTCTTAATTTTTGAGTGATTTCAGCCTCGGTGTTCGTATTAAGTGTGTTCTTATAAAAAAAAAAGTGTAGGTTGAAAACATTTATTTCAAATAACAATTAGTTTCAACACTATACAAACTATTTAAATAATAATAACAATTGAATTATAAGTAAATTATTGTAAACTACTAGAGTAAACTCATATTGAAAAGAGTATACTGAGTGTTTTTAAATTCTATCAAAATGAAAATATGATTATGTAATTTGAAAATAAAAATAAATATTTTAATATTTTAAACAATACTGTTTAACATTCTAAATAAATAATATTAATAATAAGTTTAAATATTATACAATTTTATATTTAACTGATCTAGAAAACACTAAATTTATTATCACAACTTGATGTTTACAATCATCCCAGATGTTTACAATAATCCCAAAAACATGTTTTGCAACAAGTTTTTATGGGAAATGAAACATACTTTGTGGCAAATGTCTATATTGCAACATTCCTTAATTTCAATTTATTTCATTTTTAAAAATTTGATTACACTCAGGGAGGGAGAATAGGATACTGCAATTAGCTTCATTATTCTGACGACTGTATGCCTTTTAATTCCAAATATCTAAAAAAAAAACAGTTCCTTCGAATTTTCAGACAATTTAAATGACAGTCTTGTTTCAATTTATGTTAGGCCAAATAAAAAAAATTACTTGTTAAGCGTCATCGCCTGTCCCTGAATTTCTAGCCTCCTCTGATTATTTTTTTAAAGATAACTTGAGATAAATGTATGTTTTTGTAAGGTTAGGTTTCTAGTTACCTTGTTTGTTGATGAAATTCATATTTAAATTTGCACCATGAGGCATTTATTAATGTTATTTTGTTTGGAAATCATAAAACGCAATGGTTAAAGATGATATAAATCTATGATGATGACCACGTAAAAATTTAATGAAAAAATTATAAAAAAAATAAAAACCGCCCTTCCTCCTCTGAAATTTATTAATGGGTTGACGCTTAACAAGAAATTATTTTTCTTTGGCCTTATTTTGTTTTTTTTTTTGTTTTTCACCACACCTTTCATAAGTTTGCTTCATCTTTTTACAAGCATAGTAAGTACCATCCTGGGTGTTCTGACATTTCAAAACCTCTGAGAATGTTCCCTCTCCTTTCTTGCCCAGCACACGATATTCTGCAAACAAAAAAATTATGTGACCATTCATTCGAATTTATATTTTATATGTATTATTTACGTATAAATAATGGTAACCAACACTTGGGCCAATGGACCATCAGGCTCACTTTAATATTATGGACCCGATCATCCACTATATTGAGGCCGATCGTCTTTGTCTTGATCTTCATTGGGACTAGCAGACCATGTAAAATTTTCTAATTTTTTTACATAACATCAACATTACTAAGATTCTTCTGCAATTAAATGAACAAAAAATATATTTGAATTGAAGTTTAGTTTTAATAACACAAAAGATGTTTGCAAGGATTGCTTATCACTGAGGTGAGCCCGATCGACCTAATTGGGGCTGAATGTCTGGGATCAATCGTCTGGCGGGCTCATCAATTTACCATGACACAACAATTTTTTTTATAAATTCTTGTTGGGTTTGTGTGTAATGTTGTAATAAATATGATGGTAAATTTTATAAAATAATATATTATTAAAACAACTTCGTCTGCTCAACTCAATTAAGTCTTTCAAGGGTACGGTCTTACTAGCCCTAGCCTTGTAGTATTCAACTTCTAAATGCTTCTTAACACTAAATTCAAACAGGCCATGTCCTAGCAATCCTCCAAGGCCTAGCCTAAACTAACCAGGCCTCTCGTACCTCACACATGACACGCCAGCTACTCCTGATTCTGAACCACCAAATACAGTCAGTCGGGCCTAACGACACAACTTGTTGAAAACATAACAAAAACTTACTGTGCATTGCTGGGTTCTGTATAGTTTCCAACATAGCGAAAGAATAAGTGATTACATTATTTATTTAGGAAATTAATAAATCCAAGTATTTCTTCAAGGATACGTAACAAAAATGGATATGTTCCATGACAGTTCACAACACATCAACACACAGACCAAAACAACCTCACGTTAAAAAGTTTTCCTGATCCTCGAGTATGTTCTCTATATCGTGAACTTTGACATTAAAAGCTCGGGACACAAAATCAATGCGCGAATAAATATATTTTTAACTTAATCTCTAAATAATTAATTTAAAACACTGTTATTACTGACTTTAGTTGGATGTTAATAATGGTTAAATATCTGAATAAATTGTACCAGATTCATAACTGTTGTTTAATTAGATTAATTACATAAGCGGATGGATATGTAGGACCAACTGCAGCTGAGTAATAAAATCATAACTTACAAGAAAAAGCGTGGTTGGTTGCATAGCGACTAAGTCTATTGAGCACTTGCTTATCGTTATAGACGATCGAACTTTGGTTTAGTTCCATTGTCTTCGTTCAGACTAATTTGTATATGATTACCTATCGATTTAATTAGTATTGACAACAGAGAAACAATTTTTAGAAATTGTGTATTTCACAGCATGGCTGTTGTAGCCTAATTAGGCCTAATCAATAAGTGAATTGAAATAATCATGTTTGTAACTGTTTTTTGTTGCGTTAAATGTAGGCCTAAGAAACCCTTATTTATAGGCCAATGTATTTCACAGTGATATTATATAGCCTATGGTAGCCTAATATGATTAATCTTTGAATTGAAATATATTGTATTTGTTTTTTTTTTTTTGCCGCGTTAAGTATTGTTTAAGGCCTACTATAAAATCATCAAACAAATCAATAATTTGAAATGTATTTTAGATGTCAGAGCAATTAGGATCAAAATTCAAATAAGCCTAATTAATTATTGTCATTTTAGCACCTGCAATTCGTCGGAAACCCAATTTATGTTAACCGTCGGCACAACACAAAACACAAAAACCAACATAAACTATTAAAAACACCTTTTAAACGATATTGCACATTAATTTAAGTGTCAAACATTATTCAAGAAAAAAAAATTATGTTTTACGGTATATTATTCAACAAAACAAACATTTTTTTTTAAATTTTTAATAACACAATATGTTGATACAAAGCGCTCATTGGTTATGTTCAATTCATTTGAACCAGTTAGAATGGTTTTTTTTTTAGTTAGCCTGGTTATGAGGACGATGAAAGCGGTTTTTTGAAACCCCTTCAATTTAAAGACAAATTTTATTAGGATTTACATTGTATTATTTACCTAATAGTTTTCAACATCCGAGACTATAGACTTAGCAGGATGTCCAGCAGGATCAGAGAAAGTTTATTATTAAATATACCTAGTTAATTATATACACATTTCAATTTTTTCTGTATTGCTATCTCAAGACTCTGAAATACTGTATATAGTGTGTTGTTATGAATATGGTTTAAGGCACATCACCTGTAGGTTCAGCTTCAGATTTTAAATGATTCAATATGTAAATTTAATTTATTGTGCTGTTTATAAAAAAAATAGGCTAACTTTCATTTTAATGCAATAGCTCAGGGCAGATGCAGACTTTTGAAAGCGGAGGGGGAGGGGTAGTGAGGAAAGTTTTAGGGTCCGGGTCATTCTCCCCCGGGAAATTTTGATGAATATTTTTTATTAATGCATAATTTTCGTTTATAGACAATGTTAATAATATCGATATATTTTACTTGCGAAAGGGGGTGGGGGAGCCGTTTCGACCCCCTCCTTTAAATCTGCACCTGTAGTTTATAATGGGTTTGCTAAAATTGAGAGTTAACTTGCAAAACGGAATGAATACTGGTATGTCCATGCCAGTTTTACAATAGCAATAGCGGATTTAAGGTGGGGGTGGTTGAAACAGGCTAAAGTCCCCCACTCCCTTCATAAAATTGACCGGATTTTTTTTCTTAGTAAAAATGAGAACGAAACTAATAAAAATGCAATGCACAGTGGCTGTATAAAATATCAGGACCACCAGATGCAAAGTCGGACCTGTGTTTGCAAGACTTTATTTGCTTGTGAAAAACCAAAATGTGGATTTAGCCTCCCTCCCCACCTCTACCTAAATTACGATCTTGGATTCGCCCCTTATTTTTTGAGTCATTCACCCTTTTTTATTTTTGGTTTTGGTCAATCATGATTAAACAGTTTTTGTAGGGGGCGACGAGCGACAGTAAACAAGTTTATTTTAGAACTTATGACTCGTACATGTACAGGAGCGGATTTTTTATTTATTTTTTTATGGGGGGTGGGGGCACATTATCGCCAAAAAGACCCCCTTATAATTGGAGCGCCGGGTCAAATTTTGACCCTAAGAATTAAAAATAGTCATACAAATTGGTCAAAACAGGGTACCAAAACACGAAAAATGGGGAAATAACGTTTTTAGACGCGGAAAACGTCTCTATACTCTATAAACAGCTTTTTAAAATGTCTGTCTGTTTGTCTATCGGTCTTGTCACGCACGTTTGTGACTATTTGCGTTTTATTCTTTCTATATATAATTTCTCATAACCAGTATTGTATGGGTGTCAATTTAAATATCTACGAGATATGAACAAAAGGAATCATCAACTGGTAATACATTCATATTAAAATTGATTTGAAATATCGTTATAAATACACTTTTAAATGCTTACTTCCTTATTAAAACTGTATACAATATATTATTTTGTTTATTTGTGGAGTTATGCAAATTGCGAATGTCGCCTCTGGCTACACACTCGGCGTCTTTCGCCTCAGGCATAGTCGCAGAAATTTTAAATTTGCATAGCAGATGATGTTAATAGTATAAAGCAAGCGCGATACAGAATCCGATTCATTCGAACACTGATCTTGCTTGTATAGTTGGATCAGTAGCCAGTATCTTCAATCGCCTTGTATAGACGGTTGTAGAATAGGAATACTAGCCCGTTTTTTTTTTTTTTTGGCTAAATAAAAGTGATGGCGTGCAGTGCACGAAAAGTTGGTGACACTGAGCAGCTACTGTGTGCAGCTTTCTGCGTCTTATTATCGGATCGACTTGTTTTATTGTCAAAATCAAATCGGCAACCACGCCCATCCGAACCTCGGAAAGGGCGTCTCCCCTTCTTTTGCTGGATGATGTATGTGCCTGATGTATGTTCTGAATGTGAAGTTTGTATGCATACTCCCAGATTCTCTGTATGAGCGTCTAGAGGCTGATTATTTTCAAAAAATTTCTCCACAAACCCACCTGATGGTTTTTTCCGTGTTCCCCAACTTTAAAAATGAATAGTAGAATAAATAAAATAGTACTGTAGTGCATGGCCGTTGTTACCAGGATTTTTATAGAAGAACATACCTATTTTAACAATAATAAGACGAGAAATCATCCTTTAACGCACATGACAGAAAACATTTCCTGGAAAGCATGTCCGGGCCAACCCCCACCCACCATACTTAGTTGGATTTGTACTATTCATCGACCCTCTTTTAAACAATTTCTGGATGAGCGCACTTGTGAGTGCATTTCACAAAATAACAGATTTTGCTCAATATCTGAGCTAGCGCTTATCCAGAACATGGTCGATAAGTGAGAGTACTTTACACACTACAGAGGGCGGTAATCATCAAACAAAGTGAAAATGTATTTTAATTAGGAGTGAAATTTCACTGTTCCCTGATTTTAATTATGGTGTAAAAACAGATTTTAAAACATAAATTCCTCAATTATTTTCAACTATACCATATTTTTTTCTCTTATAATTAGTCCTTATTAGCCAAATGGCAGGTTTAAATCTAAAAGTTGGCAGCCTGATTCAACAAACAGTACAACAAACTTTTTTTCTATATCACTTGATACATTTAATAATGCTACATTATGTTACAACATTAACATATTGATATCAGCATATTGATAATTAAAAATGTATAATTATTACGTTTAAAATTTATCAACAAAATTAAATTTTATACTAATTTCCAGATTATGATTTTTTATACAGTTTTCACAAAAGTGGAGAAAATATTAGGCTTATCACAAGTCACGTACATTTCTCTCTCCACAAACAAAACATAGTAATAGGTGATCCACTAGATCACTTATAATAATAAATAAAAATAGGTCTCCATCAGGTGTATGTGTCCACTGCATCTTTGGTGCTATTAGGGGAGGATCCAGGATTTTGATGGGGTGTGGGGAAGGGCGGAGGGTGGGGCCTTAAATCCCGGTTTTGGTTTTGTGTAGCAAAAAAAAAAGAGAAGTCATTTGCATTCGATGAGCTTGTTTTTTTTAGGTAGTCTATTGTCGAGAACACAAAGAAATAATTTGGGGGATTTAAGTCTGTTAAGCACCCCACCCGTCCTCCCTTAAATCTGCCACTGCTGAGGTTATAGGAATGAGGACTTCATATGAGAAATTCTTGTCAACAAAAAGGACAGCAAAGAATTTAAACAGACAGATAGACATGTAGGTTGCTTTATGATGCGCTTGACGGACAAACGTTCTTGCTGTTTCACTGTACAATAGATCTACCCCATGAGAGGTAGTAGACACTAAAACAAATCACCCATTAAACATACAATTCTTGTCTACAAAAACAGCGAAAAAATTAACCAGACAGATAGGATATGTAGGTTTAGTTTTATAATGCGCTTGTTACACAATCATGGTTGCTGTTTTAATTGTAACAAGCAAAACTGGGTACAATGGCGATACCCCATGAGGAGCAGTAGACACTAAAATAAGTCACTCACAAAATATACAAAAGTGAGGATTCACCACAAAATGAGTCTCATGGTAGGAAAAAGAGAAAAAGAGCATTCCACAATATAAGCTGTAATCTAAAGTTTAAATGAAATTCATTGATATTACTAGATCCAACGATATAAGCATTTGAAGTTTTCATGTATGGACACTTCGTTTTGAGAAAATTGCCAATAAAGTAATCTAAAAATAAACAATTAACAGAATGTCAATCCCAAAAAATATCCGTGAAGGATACTTTCCTGCATAAAAACTGACCTGAAAAGCATATTATTATAAAGTATCATGGTATCCAAAATGTAATAAAACAAAATTTTTCAATTTTGGTGATTATCTGAATTTGATCTCACCTACTATGCAACACATTTTGTGGTGAGACCTCACAAATTATGCCTAAAAAAATCTTTATGTTGCCCAAGCAAAAAAATTTTGAAAATTCATGTTCGTTATTCGTGAAATATTTTTATGTGATTATTAGATACCTGATAGTGTATTTGCAATAACACATACTTTTATACTTCCTATACTTTAATTTTGAGACAAATAACTGTGTGTTAACTCAATGATTAAGCAGGGTGTAACGTATTCAGCTTACAATTATTTGTGTCGGAACTAGCCAGCGATTAGCGTAAGTCAGTAATCCACTTGTGGTTCCTGCAAACCCTGGATTAGCATAAGCTATGGAGCTGAATAGTTTTGTCCTTGAGTTTCGTGTTGACCAATGACGATTTGCAATTAGTCTGCATTAGCCAATCAATTATGGATGGCTGGTCATAGAAAAAGCTAACTGGCGACAATTTTAAAATTGCTTTTGACTTGCTCTACACCTTGTGTCCGAACACTTTGGTCGTTACGCTGCAGTTTAGCTTATGCCTTGCTTACGCTAAGTTCTGTTTAAGCAGGGAATCTGAAAATACCCTTAGAATTTCTGAGAAAAGTTGTACGTATTGCTTAGTTTTCTTGATAATTTTATGCATTTAGCCAAAAAATTTAAAAATGTGAAAATTAAAATAAAGGCTGACCATGATTTTAAATTTTTTTGGATTGGCAACACTTGGGCAACACAAAGTTTTTTTTAGGCCTTATAGTAAAAATAACCATGACATAAATAGGACAACAGAAACCCATAAAACAAAGACAATGAACAATTTCAGGTGGAGCCTAAGACAATACTGTTCTTTACTACATTTACAAAGCTAATTAAATTTCTTGGATTCAGGGTGCTTTTAAAGTTTAATACATTATTAAGTTATAAATTAAAAACTAAATTTAAATAATATATAGCATACTTTTTACATTATTTCCTAATATTAATCGGTTCATTCTATATTGGTTATTTGAAAAAATAATGCTGATTATGAACTGACAATCTGCATAAAAATATAAACATGATAAAATATGGTGGTATTCAGAAATTAAAGGGACTATAAGTATAAATTCGTTCATTTCTACAAGTGAAGGGAAAGTCATGCAATTTTTACAATCACAAAACCCAATACATTTCTATGTTAGGACCCAAGCACTCACCAACTTTTTGGTCAAAAAATAACTACTGTAAAAAAAAATTGAGATGGTGACCTTTGTATAGGAATGAACATACTGAATGGAAATTCCTGTATTGCAAACAATATTGCAGAAGTTTTGTTAAGCCGGTCACTCACTGTGTCGTGCGGCGATTGCACAACTAAACCGTCACTCCCAGTGTATGTGTGGTTTCCAGACGCGAAGATGGTCTTCTACTCCTTGGCCGACGGTTTTTTTTAACGATTTCCCTCTTGAATCACAAAAAAACCGTCGGCCTATGAGTAGAAGATCGTCTTCGCATCTGGAAACCACACACACTGCGAGTGACCATTTAGTTGGGCAACCGTCGTACAACGGTTGCACAACGCAGTGAGTACCCGGCTTTAGACAACAGCTTCCGTAAAAGTTCAATATCTAGCAATATTTTGTGGTAGATATTGTTCCACTGATGCAGGATCAGTCAGAAATCATGTTTTGGTACTTCATAATAAATACAGGGCCCCCCAAAAAGTACCCTTTTTGGCCTGGTTACACAATAATACCTAAAGTTATAGAGCATTGGATGTACACTAATCCCAAATACACACTAATCCCAGATAAAAAAGTATAATGAATACTTCAGGGGCTGCACACTGTATTGGGATTAAATATTTCAACATTATTTATGTCATCATCACAATGACGTGTAGCATGATATCCTACGATGAAGTATTTTATAAAGCCATTGTACATTCAATACTTATTCCCAACGTAATGGCATGTATTTCAATACTTGGGAGTATACATTATATTTTCTTTGTGTGAAAGAGCCTGTTACATTAACTGAGCTTAGGAGGGGTGGGGATGTATGGGGCGTGGTGTTGGGGGTAGTGGGAGAAATGGCAAATGAGATCCTTGGATCTTTATTCCAAATTTGTCAAGTCACAAATATTTTTCTTTTTAAGCAGATCCTAAACCAGGGGCAGATCCAAGATTCAGAAAACAGGGGAATGCTATTTTCGATCGAGGTGGCCGAGTTCCCCATTTTCAATTTGGCCTGTTTTGGTTTTGCATGTTTCTGGGCCTTATTTCAATTGGGTGAATTTTAGGGGTCCATGCACATGGCACAACTTCACTTTGGTGATTTTAAGGAGGGGAGTGTACCCAATGCACACATCTTCCCCCCACCACCTCCCAAATCTATCCCTGCAAACTGTTATTAGACCATACCCTTCACTGCTTTTAATCGCCTCCCCTGCTCCCCTGTTCTGTTAATCCTCTCCTCTCTTATATTAATCTCTGGTATGCCAAGTTGATCTCACACACCTCAATATATGGCATTTTTAGTCCATAATGATTTCACCATGTACAGTGTCCTGCATTATGCCATGAAGACGACGAATATAATGAAGAAGACAATTAGCACACCGAATACTTTGACCATTAGCCAGCGATTTGACGTTACTGATTGGAAATATTTTAGTATCTCTCCATGGGCCATCTCAACATTTGTAAATGCATCATCGACATTTGAGTCAATTCTGTAGAAAAAATAAAGTTTACTAATTACTAATCATGCCATTAATTGCTTGAAGCAAAAACATCACAACAAATTCCTTATTAAAAATAAAATGATACCCCTGGGATCAATCCTTGGGAGTGAGTAGCCAACTCCCAGGCAACATTGTTAACCATCTCTCTGACTTGTCATTAAAAAGTCTGGTATAAGATGGAGAACAGACAGAAAATGAAGTCAAAATTAGAAGTATACTAAATATTTATATTATATAGTAAAGTAAATAAGAATTTGAATATCTAAATAGCACCACATGGTCACATTGTGTCAATTTATGGTACCGTCAGCTCAAGGTTACTGCAACAAAGTAATGGAAGCAAACCAAAGGTCACAAGTAAAAATAAGGCATGACATGGCAAAACCACCAAGTTGTAGGGAAATTCAAAATTGAGTTATTGATGAAATGAAATCATATTACACTAAAATATGGGGTCAATTATCAAAATTGGACACCGATAACTGGAATTATTAGTGAAAATATACAACAATTTCTTTTGTATTTGTTTATATTTCTATTTTATTAATTGGTTATTTCTCAATAAATTCCTGTGCGAAAACTTGATGGTTTTGCCACGACTAGCCTCAAATATCACTGGCAGACCTCAAACTCAGGTCTTCTCAAGCCTTAAGTCTGATTCTTTAACCCTGCACCAACCTTCCCCCTGATTTTTAAGAAAAAATACAAGTCTTTGCTTGCCTTCATGGGTTAATATAGAACACACAATAATAATAACTCAGACTTAACCCTTTCACTGCTAAACACTTTTTAAGAAAACAAGGCAATTGCAAAAAATGGGGATTGTGAAATAACTGCCAAAAAAGTTATTTTGAATTTTTGTTTACATGTTAGCATGGGATATATATGGGCTATAGAAATATAGGGACATTTTATAACTCCTGTATATAAATATGGAGAATCTGTGGTCTTCACCAGGACCACTTTTTAAAATTAATGTCGTCCTGTATATCGGACAGACAAGGTTCACAGGTAATTCGGTGGATTCATAATACAGTGGATTCATAATACAGTGCGCAACCTATCGGTTGCCCGGGATAGCCCGATTTCCAACTTCAGCATCGACATTGCAGCTACTGTGCAGTGCAGTCTAGCGGTGGCTTACCAAGGATTCCAAAAAATAGCAAAATTGGAGGAAGAATTCAACGAAAAAAGGGTCTAAATACAAAGGAAAGTGTTTTTAGACGCGGAAAGCGTCTCTATAAACAGCTTTTCAAAAAATGTCTGTCTGTCGTGTCACGCACATTTGTGGCTATTTGCGTTGTGTTCTTTCCCTATATATTTCCTGATAACCGGCATTGTATGGGTGTCACTTTAAATATCTACGATATATGGAACAATTAATTAATCATCAACTGGTAATACATTAACATTAAAATTGAATGAAAATGTCATTATAAATACTCGTTGAAATGCTTACTTCCTTATTAAAACTGCATACAACATATTATTTTGTGTTTCT
>JAOTQE010098877.1:2916-14067 GCA_025631205.1 Nesometra sesokonis
TAAGTAAATAATACAAAAAAGTAAGTGAAACAAATACATAAGTAAATAATACAAAAAAGTAAGTGAAACAAATACATAAGTAAATAATACAAAAAAGTAAGTGAAACAAATACATTGATAAATGAAACGAGCAATCGTAAAACATTACACCCTTGCCTATATTTTTCAATCCAACGTGTCGTCTGAAATTTGTTACTGTAAACTGTACTATAAGTAACAAATTTAGATGGCCCACATGCCTAATATACATTTTTTTCTAAGAATACATTTTATAAGAACAATGAGGTTCAAACTGCTCAAAAGTGAATTGAAATGATTGAAATGGCTTAATGGCAGGCATATTATTTTCAATCTGATGCATCAAAGAAACGTAAAGCCTATAGAACCAAAAAGGATTCTGTTTTTAAGAACTTTCGCAAAATGAAGAACTTTGTAACTAATATGTGCAGAGATGCTAAATCATTTTATTATAATTCATATCTCAACAATAATAGTGGCAACACTAAACAAATTTGGAATGGCTTGAAAGATCTTCTACCCTCTATGAAGTATTATACTCTTCCCGCTTCTTTCTCTATAAATGATACTGATATCTCAAGTTATAGCTAACTCTTTTAATTATTTCTTTGCCAATAATGCCGTGAAGATTTCTTCACTTATTGACTCTTCTAACTGCCCTGATCTTACTTCATATCTTAGCAAATGCTCTTCTAATTTTTCAATTGAAAATATTGATGAAGCATTTGTCTTGTCTGAGTTGAAGTCTATTAATACATCCACTTCCACTGGCCCTGATATGATTGATGCTAGACTTCTTAAAGCCGCCACATCTTTAATATCACCTCATTTAACCTTTATCTTTAACCTATCAATTCAAAGTAACTGTTTTCCTTCTAATTGGAAAAAAATCTAAAATTATACCCATCTATAAGTCGGGTAGAAAAAATGATCTTAATAATTATCATCCTATCTCTATTCTTCCTCTTTGTACTAAAATAATTGAGAAATCAGTTTTTACCCAAATTTATTCTTACCTGAATTCTAATAATCTTATTTCTAATTCTCAATCTGGATTTAGACTCAATTATTCAACTTTAACAGCCCTTACAAACACATATGATAAATGGCTTCAAAACTCTTGAGGTACTCTTTTTTATTGACCTCAAAAAGGCCTTTGACACAATAAACTGCCCATATATAAGATAAATCACACACATAAATTACTGGATGTTGTAAAATATTTTCTTAGTTACAGTAGGTCAAAGGTCAGTATTCTGTTTTATAGAAAAAAAATAAGCATTAAATGTTTAAAAGTTTCATTTTAAGCAGAATATCACTGATTTTAACATTAAAATCATAGACTGATGTTTATGTGTTTGGTATCAAAATAAAGATAATAGCATTTTCTAACATATTATATCAGTTATAAATAATTAGGTATTTATTATTAACTATAACATCATTAAATATTTAGCAAAATATTTGTGTTTTGTGATTGTTCCCATATTTAGGACATTTTCTTTTGTCATTAAATGATTTTTTAACAGGGTCATACTGTGAAAGGTTTTCAGACACTGTTCATTTATAAAGTGAATCATACACACCACAATAATGCAATATAAATAATTATGTGTTTACACTGGAGTCATTAGCTATGTTATAGTAAAATTCCCATTGTACAGTAAACTGCATTTAGCAAAATATTATCAATATTAATTCTAGAATAACCATGTATGGTATGGATAGCATTAAAATTACACTGCCAGTAATTAGGTCCAAGAAACTAAATAAAGTTATTGTCCTTTTTACTTTCACGCACTGTTCAATTTGGTTTGTTTTTACTGCGTATAGGTCCAGACAGTATACTGGCATAAGGGGACCCTTGCCAGAGACTTTTGGTGTTATAAAATGCATTACGAGTTACATGATGCAAATATCACAACTCGCTGGTATACATGGACAACGGCCTCGGATGATTGCAGTATAATTGTGGTGTCATACATCTTGGAGAATTAATTTTCTGTCTCCTTGAGCACCTTGCATCTGTCGCATTTGAAAATCCACTTTCGGTTAGCTTTTGAAACCTTTCACTTGTCTCTAAAAACATGTTTTGTTTTGACAAAGCTGGTTTTGTCCCAACAAAATGTGCTTTGTCTTGACAAAACACATTATGTCCCAACAAAAAACGTGTTGTTTCGATGAAGTATATTTTTCTTGACAAATCATGTATAGTACCAAGAAAACATGGCTAAACAAACTACGTTGTGTCTGAACAAACCATGTCTTGTCTCAAAAAATCTATCTACCTCTTAGGTTTTGTAAAGAAAATCCTCATTTGTCCATACAAAACATGTTTTGTAAGGACAATTATTGACAAACATGGTTTTGTCTTTTAACACTTTGTCTACCAAAGATGGAGGTCTCCATTTTTGTTTACACATCGTTTGAATGTCAAAGACGGAGATTTCCGTCTTTTGGGTTTTATTACATAATTCATCTCAATAAGTATTGATATACTTGTAAAACAAATTTCAACATGCAATTCGATCTGGACCACCAAAATTTTGGTGTTTAGAAAAGACCCACACCTATGGTTTAATGAGGTCATATTCACATAAACACAGGCTCAAAATGTGTGGTTATCGTAAAACGTATTTATAAACACAAGTCATCCACAAAATATGGACAAGTTTTTTAACTAAATTGATTACTTAGTACTAGAAAATGTAAGTAAAAGCATATTTTACTACCGACTTTAACATGGATTTAAAATTATCTAAATTTAGTGAGTTTTATTTGCCTAGGCCCAGACAAGTCTAGGCCTAGGCTGGCCTAGCTAGCGTATGAAAACACACGCTCTAAAATGTTGTGAATACACTACTTTTGCTAGTTTTATTTTCAAAACTGTTAGTAGTATTCTAACACACATTACTAAAGATAATTTTATTTTATATTTGTTATTTTCAACAGCATTTTGGCTACATAAACATCGGAGATTAAACCACACATGATTGTAAACATTCGTTCGTACGTTTGTACCGTAGCACTCCGTAGTCAAATTTCAATCAGTGTTTTGACTGCTTTGTTGCTCAAGAAAGTGTGAAATCCTAAAAAGTACTCCCAATTCATTTCAATAGGCATTTTATACATTGTAGTTTAGTATCTGAATAAAACACTTGGTATCATTTTGAAGCTTGTGTGTTTGTCTTTATTGTAGTGTATTGATTATACACATTTATACAACAGTATATTCTCAAGAAGCATTGTAAATTAGGTGAATTTTGCTGAAATAGCTGGCACTGAGTGTAGTTTAAAACACAAAGTGCTGGCAGTCAAAGTGTTAAATATGTAATTTTTAGATAAATTTCTTTTGTTGAGAAAAAACAGGTTTTTAGTAGGTTTTCAAGAAACAACAAATCTTGTTTCGACAAAATTTATCCTGTTCCGTCAAAAACATTTAATCAGGAAAAAACGTCTTGACAACGTTTTTTCTCGGGAAAAACGGGAAAAAACACGTATTGTCTCGAATAAAGAGCATTTTTTACAAATCATGTTTTGCAAAATAAGGCTTGTTTATAGAAAGCATGTTTTTAAAGATAAAATGTTTGCTTTGGTAGAGGTAAAACACATCTGGTTTTGGCTTTATTTACAAAACATGGTTTGCATAAACAAACCTACTACTACTTACAAAACATAATTTGCAGACAAATGCCTTTTTTAGACTAAACGTGGTCTGTCGTTTGGTTATCGTATGTATTGTCTAAAAAAAGTTTTATCTCGACAAAACATGACAGACCACATTTTCTCTAGACAAATTATTCCCCATAAACCTTTGTCTCTATAAACCATGTCATATTTAAACACATCTTGTCTCCAATAAAGATCATTTGTCTACATATCACATTTTTTAAAGACAAAATCATGTGTATCTATTACAAAAGATGTCATTGTGGAGACAAGATAAAACGTTTTCTGCAGAGACAAAACATGTTTTGTATAGATAAACATGGTTTGTCTTTACAAAACATGTTTTATATAGACTGTACACTATAGACAAAAAAACTTTGTCGTAACAAAACGTGATTTGGAGATAAATGTCATTTTGTGGAGACAACATGAATTTTTTCTTCTTTCAAAAACCCACTTGGTCTCTTAGTAATGGTTAAATCTTTTCTTCTTCCAAATGTTTTTATAATGTCTACCTACTTTGGTAAAAATGCCCATCCTCTTATTCCCATGCCAATCGATGAAACGCTCGTCTTCTCTGTCAATCACATCAAATATCTAGGCATCTTTATTTCCTAAAATGGCACACTCAAATTATTTCCTTATATAACTCAGCCCTTAAAAAGAGGTTTCAACTCTGAATTTTCCTAAATTCTTAGTCCTGAATTTTTAGCCCAATTTTACAAATTTTTCATCTAACACACTCTTAAATATTCTTGCTCTATTTATGGTCTTCTGCTTAAATGTGAAATTTATTACTTTCATTCTTTTTGCCAAAACATTTGATTCTTCTGCCTTGTCTTCTAATCACTTCAAGATATTTCAGTTTTACATCCACATATTACTAGAATACATGACCAATGAGGTCAAGAGGGTGAACCATGAATTTGCTAAAAATTGTATCAGATATAGTCTTCCTTTATTAATTAATAATATGCCTAAAATAATTACTGAAGGTGCATACTCATTCATTGAAAGATTTTTCTACATATGCAAGGAATCGTTTTATTATTTGATTATAGTGAATTATGTCATATACAAAATTGTTATATATGTAACAGGGATAGTTAAAAAGATGTGTTATTTTAATGTTGTTTACATTTTCAAATTTTATTAGCTGATCCACTACATAGCGGAATCAGCTATTGTTTCTGTACGAAATCATCTTCTTCTTATTCTTCTTTCTTTCTGTCAATTTTTGTTAAGAGCTTTCAGCAAAATTGACACAAGCTATTAACATGAAAAATTTCAGGTAACTTAGGTCTTGGTCAGGAATAGATACACTAACAAAATCACTGTGACTAGTGACGTGTGACATCATCTATGCGCAATTTAATGTTTTATTGACGTCTTTTTCGATCAACCATAACTTCTCAACCAATTGACATTTCTACATCATATTTAGTGATCATAAACTTCAGGTCAACCTTAAAAGTCACATGTCATATTAACTCCCGTGCGCGTCATTACGCGCGCGAACAAATGTTCCAAGTCTCAAAATTAAATTTTAATTACATTACAGCACGTTTCAGGCCAATTTAAGCATTTAACATTTTTCGCAAATTTTACTCAATACTTTCAGCCACTTTAGAGACAATGACAAACGTGCGCAACAAACTTTCGAATCCGTGTGTGCGTTTTTGCCAAAAAACAGCAAAATTATACTAAAAATATCCATGTTTTTGATCAGTAATAGCTACTTAACGGCATGGGTAATCTCAAATTGTATTTCATATTATGAAAGCATATGACATGTAGATATGACATAATGGGTCGTTGAGGTGGTCAGGACATGATGACGTCATCAATTTTTAACATTTTTTAAAAATTTTACTTAAAAAAGCCTGTTTTTAAAATTATTGTAGTTTAAATGAAAAGTTATCTTGGTATGTCGATTTTCTTCGAAATTTTGATATTTTAGAGTTAAGATATGTCTCTTAGTTTACCATTTCCTTGAGTTTAATGACTACGCTAAAATGGTTAAATTGTGACATCATCTACGCACACAAATTTGGCTTGTACCCTATTATGTAATCAACAATATCTTCATAACAAATTGCCATTTGTAAATCATAATTAGAGACAATAAACTCTATGTGCACATTCAGGTCCCCTAATATCCAGTTTGCGTGGAGTGGTGTGCGTGTACGCGAGCGTTAAAATTTTCTAATGAAAGAGAAAAATTTTAATATCAAATCGAAAATCTTTGTGGCCAAAATTCGGTTCTTTGGTCCTGTGTTTGAATTTTTATGGATATGATATTAATGAATGAATATTAATCGTAGATATGATTCCATGTATGGCAAATGCATATATGTCACCATACGTCGCCATATTTGCATTTTAATTTAACATAGTAAAAATTTAATGGTATTTGATCATATTAATTTTCGGCATATCTGAGTTATTACTCGTCGAATATCATTTAAAATTCAGTATGTTATGGCGGAAACAATTCTCTTCCTGGAAAGTACAATTCCTTTCCATTCATTTTGCATTTTGACTACGTCATCATTGTGTACACGTGAATTTAACTAAAAGTAACTGCGGATCAGCTAACTCGTCATAGAAGTGACAAGTTCAATTCTAGTTTTATTTAAAAATATACAGTTCATACATCCAACTTTCATACTGCCTAAACAATTTTCAGATATATGATGAAAAAATGTTACAAAATGCAATTTAAAAATGACCATGCTTAGTCAATGTATAGAGGTAAACAATTTTTAAATGCAGTTTTCTCAAAACTCACATTTTAAATGTTTGAACTTCGATTGTTTATAACTTCACAAGGAAATATCGTATGAAACTGATTTTTCTTGCATGTTAAAGATAATAATGTGCAGTTTTATAATCCATAAAAAATCAGTTTTCAATTTTCTTACTTATGTCTCATTTGGCTTGGCTATGCCACAATTATTTAAATTATTTAATTTGCTTTAATAAATTATGTCAAGGAAAAGAAAGAAAGTTGAAATGTGTTCGTCGTGAACCCACATTTAAAATATATACATTGATTAGTGGACCTTTCGGATTATGCATGAACCTTTTCCTAAATATTTCATGCCTAGTTCATCAAAGTTTCTCCAGGGCCATATTGGATTCTAACATGTTACATCAGCAATTCGGCGACGGGGTAATGAAGTTAAGCTTACTGTTACATTTGACCGATTAAATAAAATTAATATTATATCGGGGTTAGTTTTAAATCATATTTAATTCAACAAATAATATTATACAACCCACAGTAGGCCTAGTTTAGCTTATAGCTTAGTAGACATTAAAACAAAAAAAATGTTGAATGGCGATTTTTCCTTTCATGAATTTCTGCATTAACGTATGTAGAAGGTCGGCATATTTTTACTGAACCCCGATATAATAAATCCTTTCAATTACAAACACCACTGGGCCTCTACTGCACATAATTGAGGGTTTTTACAGTAATAATAATGTTATTTTATGTGTACAATTACACAACAAAAACTTATGGTAAAATGGATCATTAATTTCCATATTGTATATAAATTAGTTTTATTAATTTCTTCTATTCCAAAAAAAGTGTTGCATTAGAAACAAAAAGCATGTGTTCTTTCTTTTTTTTTATTTGATCATTTAATCATTTCAATCATTCAACATAAAAATAACAGATGGTTGACATTTTGGGGTCTTTAAAAGCAAATTAGCTTTGGAACCCAACTTTGCTAGGCCAAAATTTCTTAAAAAGGCTCCTGGTATTTTTTACTTTCGGTCACCGCAAAATTTGTCATGCATTTTATACTAGGGCATTATTCCTTCCTTTTAGAGTACTGTGAATATTGCCCAGTATATAAACTGGAACCTGCTAAAAAAATTCTTGGGCCAATAAAGCCACGTTACAAATCAGAGCTTACTTTTGGAGACCCTAAAATGGTAAAGATTTGCTCGAAGCTTACCTTGATATCTCTCCCCTCCCCCACCAATACTTGTCTGGCATGTTTTAAAATCATACCAGGTGATTCTTCTCATGAGTTATTGCTACACTGCACAGATAACTTTTCCGCCTCAGTGTAGCGACAACACTGCATGCAATGCAGGGCTCAGAATATTGTGATCATAAAGAAAGCTCATTAAATGTTTTACATAGTCAAAATTGAGCATTGAAGTAATTCATTGCCTACTTCCCTAATATTCCACTTGATTATTTAATAAAATGTTGTATTCATGTCAAATACAAATATTGAACCAAATAAAAACTACATAGAAATAAAAATAAATGGTCGTCGCTTGCCATCTCTAATCTATTAGTGCATTTCAATTAAAAGTGGTGGTTAAGAATGTATTTTTTTAGTAATGTGACGTGTTTGTATTTATCTGGCAAGGTCTTTTTCTGAGAAATTGCAGGTTTAATTAATAATCAGTAAGAGCGTTACTTTTTTGCTATCTATTGATCATTTTGAGAAGAGAGTGAGGGCAGGCATGATTGCACTCTTTTTAAATTTAAGGCCTGAAGAGTATTTTAGAGCATGCTACATCGTACCAAATCATTTTTTCCATGTAATAATTCCATTTCAGTTTCATTAATTACTACTAAAATCACCACTTGCTCTTTAAAATGTAATCTACTATAATAGTCTTACTACCATAAATTACTAATAGTCAAGTCTCACCTTTGCTTCAGTATCTGGGTTACCAGGGTCAGCTGGAATGTCAAGATTAACAGTTCGTGTTTCAACAGCAATAACACCCATTGGAATTCCACCAAGCCTGCATCAAAAAGAAAACATCATGGTTAACATTCAATCAAATTGTTATGATTTATTTAAAGTGCCATAGAAGACAACAAAAACAGCAAACAGTTGTTATGAATGTGACTTCCCTTATCCCTGAGTGAAGAACAAGATCGAATATGTAGTTTTAAACATATACAATAGCAATATATTGGTCTGATTACCAACTAAAGTTTCATCTGTATGTAATTGAAGAACATGCAATGATGATGGGGGGATAAATGCGATAAATTTTCAAAGTCAAGGTAAATTCAAAGTTAAGTATATTTATTTTTATTTACAATATTTATTTGAATATACTCCATTGGTCGATAACACTCAATAGTAGAGTAGAAATAGCTCAAAAAGTAGTGTAACCCCCAAAAATTGCAACAAAAGCTTTTTCAGCTGATACTGAGAGGTGTATATTAAAACAGAAACAAGTACACGTGGTACTGTATATATTGTTCCAAAACCTTGGTTAAAGATGTCCGAGTTTGACAATTGACCCCTCATTTTAAAGCTTACAACAAGTGTAATATGGTTTCAGTATTAACTCATTTTTTCAATTTTGCGATAACTTGGTTTTGCCATGCCTTGCCCCATGGTCAAATTTCGTTTTGTTCAAAAATATCATAATTTCCAGCTTTGGGGCCAGGGGTAGTATAAATGGCCATAAGTGCTGTTTTATGTAGAGTAGAAATAGCTCAAAAAGTAGTGTAACCCCCAAAAATTGCAACAAAAGCTTTTTCAGCTGATACTGAGAGGTGTACATTAAAACAGAAACAAGTTTTACCAAATCCGACCACCGGAAAGTGTTTTTTTTCAAGATGGCTGCCAAAATGGCCACCATATCATAATATAGCTAAAAATTGTACACTAATGACGGTTTTTAAAAATCAGTATTAGGTTTTTTGTCAATAAGCCATTTGCGACAATTTGAAACCACTGAATAATAAAATATATTCAAGATGGCCACAATGGTGCCCAGATCATAAAAAACCTATAAAATTTATTGCAATCTGTTTTTGTTTTCAATATAGGATTATGGGTCAATAAATCAATAAAAATAATCCTTAATGTGGTCAGATTTAATCTGATATAAGTAAATTTAAGATGGTGTGAAACCTATTTTGGCGGTGGGGAAGGTGACTTCTGGTTGACTGCTCAGTGACACCATGGTGACATGATCGTTCGTGAATGCAGTTTGGGCCCGTTTGTTATCTAACAACATCTCGCTCACGACCCTGCTCGCGATCCCCTCTCGATCGAAAATGGCATGTGAACGTGGTACTGTATATATTGTTCCAAAACCTTGGTTAAAGATGTCCGAGTTTGACAATTGACCCCTCATTTTAAAGCTTACAAGTGTAATATGATTTCACTCATTTTTTCAATTTTGCGATAACTTGGCTTTGCCATGCCTTTCCCCATGGTCAAATTTCGTTTTGTTCAAAAATATGATAATCTTCAGTTTTGGGGCCAGGGGTAGTATAAATGGCCATAAGTGCTGTTTTATGTTATACATTACTTTGATCTTGGTATCATCCTATTGGATTACTTAATTACCATGTGTTAGAATAAAGTTAATAACAATCTGGTTATGCAGTAGCTCATAAATGATCAAAGGTCACATAAATTTAAAAGTACATGTCAATCTCATTTTTTGTTTTGGTAGGGGTAATATAAATAGCCATAAGTGTAGTTTTATGTGCTAAATTACTTTGATTTTGTATCTTCTTAAGGATGACTTAATTTTCCATAAGGTCAGAACAATCTGGTTGAGGCTAATTATTCTTGTCATAAATGGTCAAATTAATTTTAAAATACAACAATTGTTTTTTTTTATTTGCTAAAATGGGAGGTGGTGGAGTAGGGATAACACAAATTGCCATAAGTGCAGTTTTATGTTATACATTACTTTGATCTTAGTATCATCCTAATGGATTACTTAATTGCCATGTGATAGAATAAAGTTCAATGGTAAAAAAATGGTCAAAAGTCACATAAATTTGAAAATATATGGAAATCTCAATTTTTTAAGGATAGAAATAATAGTATAAATAGCCATAAGTACAGTTTTATGTGATAACTTTTTTGATGTTATATCATTCTAAAGAATTTGTAATGTGGATAGATTAAGTTCATAACAATCTGATTATTTATTAGGTTATAACTGCTCAGGTCACCTAAATTTAAAAATATATAGAAATCTCAAGATTTTTGGTCCCATGTAGTTCAGGGGCAGATCCAGGATGCGCCAAAAGGGGGGGGCGCACTTTTAAATTCCGGGTGGGCGTGATTCTTAGGTTTTTCCTGACGAGCAAAAGAAGAAGAAAAAAAAAAAAAAGGTCTCTTCCCTTATTTCTTATTTTGGTCTTCTGGTGCCGTATTTTAGCCGAATTTGGCCTTGGGTCGTAAATTTTGAACCCGGCGCACCTAATATAAGGGGGGGCGCAACTATGTTTTGGCGATAATAGGGGGCGCGCACCGGTTGCGCCCCCCCCTAAATCCCCCCTGCAGTTATACTATAAATATATATGGGTGGTTTACCTTTTTTTAAAAAACAACAGGCTTTTTTCTCTGTTTTTATTAGGCCCCACAAAAATAATTGTTAGTTTATCACCCTACCAAAGCATAAAAGCTGATGCGGGCGGGCGGTTTTTTTTTTTTTTTTTTT
>JAOTQE010098888.1:0-14067 GCA_025631205.1 Nesometra sesokonis
GTCCATCTTGCAAAATCCATCGAGAAAAAAAGGTATGCTAAAATTAGTCACGGATCTCATGAAAATGACTCTACTAATACCCTTATGTATGAAAAGACTAACGAACACTTTGTAATAGAAATTCTCTATGTAATAAACTTCGTACCTATTTCTGTTATAGAATTATTTTCAATTGGAATTCACTTCCATTACATGTTCGAAATGGGACGTTTTCAGCGGAGCTCGAAAGAGGGGGCCCGGTGTAAGATAACAATAAACTGATGGCAGGCGTGGGTTCAGGACCCGCCTAGCGCCCGGGAATATTTTTCTCTACAGATGCTCTCTGGTGCACGTTTAGAAGTCCAAAGTGTGCAAAAAAATATTATTTTGCCGAGTCAAAAGGGGGCCGGGTCCTGTGGCGCCCCCCCCCCCACCTTGGATCGCGCCTGGTACTTGCCGGTGTTGTCAGTGATGTTTAGTAGGACTCAATAATCGCAGTGGAAGCGCGGACCTGGTGAGCGGTTGCTCTTGTTTTAATTAAATACTTGATCATGTGTATGCATCATATTGTACATTAAAAAGTATTTGCCATTGTATATTCGACTGTCTCTGACTCGTTCAATATATTGCCACAGCTCGTATAATAGTTTTCAGCATCCCCTCAAAGGCCTTTATTATACAGTTGAACCTCCCGTAAGCGGACACCCTCGGGCCTGGGAAAAGTGTCCGCTTACGGGAGGTGCCCGCTTACGAGAAATTCCGCCGGTATAGGGTCAAAGTTGTAAAATTATGTATACGTCCTTATTTCTCACATTTCACGGCTTTCTCAGAACAAATGGCCTATAAAACGTCTAGGTACCGCATTGTGTATTTTATTAGATATTTTGTTAGCATTATTAAGATTGGTTCAGTAATATGATTCAATCCATTACAATTTAAGTACGATTTTAAACAAAAATTTGTATTCGTTGTACAGAAAAATCACTAAATTTTCAGATGTCCGTTTATGGGAGGTAAATTTACATACAAAAAATCCAAATTTTAAAACAAAAAGTGTCCGCGTCCGCTTACGGGAGGTGTCCGCTTACGAGAGGTACCAAATGCGCTGATTAGATAGGAAGAACAAACGGGTCTTTGAATTAGTGTCCGTTATGGGAGGTGTCCGCTTACGAGAGGTGTCCGCACAGGGAGGTTCAACTGTATTAATATTGAACTGCTAAAAATATAATAGCAGGGGCAGATTTAAGGGGGAACCGCCCCCACCTTTTTTGAAAAGTAAAATATATCAATATTATTAACATTGTCTGTAAAACAAAAATATTCAGCAATCAAAAGACAAGAATTGATCCCCTAACACACCCCTGAGGCCTTTTCCGGATATCTAAAGACAACATTTTCCTGGAAAGCATGCCCCGGACCCCCTAAAACTTCGACTCTCTACCGGCCCCAATTCCGGCCCCCATTTTCCAAAATTCTGCAATAATAATCTCTAATATTAGCGTCATCATAGTTCTAGACTTTATTATCAGAAGCTAGATATTTAAATTCGAAGTTTATTATCTAATTCACTACTATTAACATTGATTATGAAATACTTAAATATATTTGCATAGATCTTTGGAGTACTGTTTGCTAGTCATGATTGGAATTTACTCTATCTGCAGACAAAAATTAAAGAAAATAACAATCTACAAATGAAAAGGAACAATGCACATTTCTGAGGTCTCACCACAAACTGAGATTTCGCAACGTTACAAAATACAGTGATACTGAAAATGGACACGTCACACTTTCATTTCTTTTCAGTTGATGTTCACCAAAAAAATATTTTATTTGTCGTTTGAAGTTGATGATGATCATCAAATTCTGATCAACTGCGACTGACGGCTGGGGGCGGGTCCAGGATTGTTATTTGGGGAGGGATTAGTAGATCCTGATTCTGGTTATGGAAAGCAAAAAAAAAAAAACTTCTTGCAATAACAGGCCTCTGCCTTTGGTAGCACCTACGTGCAGGCACTGTGCTTCTACTTTTATAGTTAATAGTCCATTCTCATAAAACCATGACAATTTTTTGTCAGATCAATTTTAGGGGCCTTAAACCTGTTAAATCCCCTTAAATCTGCCACTGGGGACTGGGGAAGATTTGTTGTATTTCATAAAATTGCAAAAGCTCATTACTGAGTCTTGTGGTTGGAAAACAAAAAATGTACTTATTGGTAAAGTAAATCACAATATACAGCTGTAATCTGAACTTAAAATGGTATTCCTAAATCAATACAAACAAAGATATAGGCATTTGAAGCTTTGATGTATGAAATCATGGTTTTGAGAAAATAACTCACAAAACAAAAAAATATTGTTATACACAAATGTGAGGTCACACAACAAAATGAGTCCGATGATAGGAAAATCCAAAACTGAGTACTGTACCTTCCAGTATAGCATAATGTAAGCTATAATCTACACTTTAAATTACATTCATTGGATAAGGAGATCCAAAGATATGAGCATTTGAAGTTTTCACGTATGGAAGCACGGTTTTGAGAAAATGGCCGATAATGCAATCAAAACATAAACAATTACAAAATTATAAAACTTAGGAAACCTGCATGAAGGGCACTCCCCTGTATGAAAACTGACTTAAAATATAATAATGAAATATAAGTACTATAGTGCTCATAATTGACTAAAACTAACTTTCCGAAAAATCTGACCTCAAACCTATTTTGTTAATTATCTCAATTTGACCTCGCCTATGATGCGACTCATTTTGTGGTGAGACCTCATAAAATAATGGTAAACCTCCAAAAATCTGCATAAAAGACACTTTCCTGCATGAAAACTGTCTTAAACAGGATATTAATGAAATGTAAGTGTGATAGCATTGTAAAAATTATAAAAACAAACTTCAAAATTTAAGAACTATTTTTGCTCTAAATTTAATCTCAGGTATGACTCAGTTATTCATTTTGTTGTGAGATCTCACACTTAATACTGTACCATTGAATTTTAAAATGAAATTGGATGCTTCTGGACTGGAGAAAATCACACCTCTTGGGCCCTTCTATTCTTGCTCTCAAAATATATCCCCACCTTTAACATTTTTTACTCAATACATGCCAACATTTTTGAGTAAGCAGTTCTCTCTCACAATATAGACCCCATAAGCCCTGCCCACATGGGGTGGCTTGACCTCCCCAAAATGGCAAGTTATAGGTTAAGGGTAAATCACACCTACGATATTGATATATATTGATGTCTATGCCCATAAAGGCGGTATCATTTTTCACACCAACAGGAAATCAGTTCAATAAGGCCTAATAAAAAAACATGTTTGTTTGCTGTTACCTTGTGAAAATGTCAGTGAAGAGGCAGGTGGAAACAATTTTTTTTAAGGTAAGGGTTGGTTAATGTACCACATCCATTGCAAGTGATTTAACTAAAAGTACAGAAGCCAGAATTTGAATGAATGACCAAAATAAAAAGAGCAAAATAACACCAACTCAATATAAGGACACACTTAAGTACTTAAGTGTATTCTTATATTGAGTATTCCAATAGAGTTTAGAATTATGTCCTTCAGTTTTAGTTTTTGGTCAATCACATTAAACAAAAAACTTTTAAGTTTTTAAGGTGAAAACAGAAATCCTACCCCTTCCTTTTTTGCAGCGATTTTAGGGGGCGGTGGCTGATGGCAAACAAACAGATTGTTTAGGCCTAATAATGATAGTGATGATACATCACCAGCATTCAATGATTGATAATGGTTGATGATGGATGATAATAATATGATGTTGACAAAAAATTAAAATGAATGGTAGGCCTAGAATCTAGGCTACCGATGTGATAATAGTGATAACAGTGTGTCTCTGGCATTAGGATAATTTTGATGCAACAGTCATGCTAATAGATTTTTTCATGCATGATACATTATAGTGCAAAATGCGGTTAAAACGGTCAAAAAAGCAGTGGATGATGAAATTAGATGAAAATGACCCCTAAATGGGCAATTTCGTTTTTTTTTTTACATGTCAGACCAAAATCGCAGAAAATTAGACACAGTTCTAGCAGCGGGGATGTCTCGCACATAACCGCTGAAAAAGGTTGGCAGGTATAAATCTGTGGACAGAATGTTGAAAATGACTATAGGTCAATGCATATTTCAAAATTTGGAAATTGACATGTCCAGTACATCTTACATTTAAGCCAAACCTAAAGCTTTTTGGGCATCTTATGAATTTTAGGTTATTGAAAAGAGTATACCTGCCTACTTTTTACGGCTCCAATACATGAGACAAACCCCCCACAAGTACTGAGCCTCACTGTCCCCAATTTCGATCTGACAAGCAAAAAAAAAGCGTCAACTGACCATTTTTGGGCAATTTCTGCCTAAATTACCACTGTTTTGGGGGCCGTTTTTAACATATTTTGTTCTATATTGTCTCATGCGTGAGAAAGACTACTGAAATGACTGTTTATGAGTGAGAATTCTGCTAATGCATGAGAAAATTTATTTATGCGTGAGACGTCAAAAATAGGCTCCAATGCGCGAGACTCACGCATAATGCGTGAGAGTTGGCAGGTATAAAAGAAAATGTTTTTACCAGTAATGAACCTACTTATAATTCTTCTCCCTGTCACAGGAAATTGGTAGCCAACAAATCTTTCCATCTGAACAGAGCCTCACCCTTCAACAGCACTTAAGCTATGAGCACACACCCTCTAACACAAGCGATTCAAAGCTTTTTTTAACGCATTGGTTAGTGACGAAAATGGCCAAACAATACGCACACATAGCCTATGACCCCAAATTTGACATCCTTCTTTTAAAAAAACTTATAAAAGAAAGAAAAACAGAACAATAATATATTTCCATACACACAATTTCAGATATATAAACTGTAGTAAACTAAGAATCAAAGAGCAACAACAAGCGATAAAAATCAAACATGTTTGATGTTTGGCAACTAAAAGCAAGAGTGGCAACTTTTATAATTATAGTCTGTGCCTAGAAGGGTCTAGCACACCACGATTGCTAAGGGATTGTTTGTTGCCTGTCATCAAAAATTGCTTTGAACCGCCTGAACCGGTGCTTAGAATGCTCATAGCTTTATAAGGCACAATGATACTTTACTCGCCAAGAATAATTTGGTAATGATTCTATTCGTCAAGAAACTCAGCCATCAATCTATTCACATCTTCTGGTGTTTCTTGTTGAGAACAATGGCCAGCATCAACATATTGCTTTGACAGGTTTGGTACATACTTCTCCAGTCCTTTTGTTAACTCCATCACCAGGCCTTCATCATTGACGCCCCATATAAGAAGAGTTGGTGTGGTAACAACAATATCTTTCTTTAACCATGCTGATGAAGGTGAGGTAAGCAGACATCGGAAATAGTTTACTTGACCTCTTATTGCCCCTAAAAAAAACATGTGGAAGTGTAAATAAGAAAGTATAATGCATACTCCAAGCAATGAGATACACGCCATCGTGACAGGATTCAATATTTTGACATAAATTATGTCATCATCAGGAAGTGTAAATAAAGAAGTTGTTTTTGTGTTAAAAAAAAAATATACTAGGTAGACTTCAGTAGCAGGTCCAGGGTTCCGCTTTGACTAGTGACTATACCATCCAGCCCGTCAGGAGCCAAAATTCAACTACAGCATAGTGCAACCAGATGCCAAGTACTGTACATGGTTTAAATTTGGCAAGCAGTGGTGAGGAGGGGGAGGTTGCCGTGTTGTATATGAATTTGACAAACAAAAAAAAATATTTCCATTAATACTCTCTGATTTTAAACCTTAGGTTGCCTATATATAATAAATATTCTAAAATTATTTTTCAGTTCAATTTGGATAGGTGGGGGAATCCCCTTAAATCTGCCCCTGCCAGTCCTCAACGTCTTTATTACTGAACAATAAGGGCAAATAATGCAATTTGGCAACAATTGTGTTTTTGGTGGCATCCTATATGTTTTGCAGTTTTGAACAGGAAACACACTACAGGTCTACCACCCACACCCCCGAATACACCACTGAATGCAGGTATATTATTAGGGAGAACATGCACTCCTTCCTTTCCACTAACATATTGTCTTAGATATAAGGCCAACTAACAATTGAGTTGTTTTATAAATTTATACATAATATGTGTTTATTTACACATTTTCAAAACCTAGATATCAGGGATGTATTTAAGCTGGGTGAGGTGGGCAAGGCCATTCACTCTAAAAATGTTCCACCCACCCTAAAGCTTATTTTAAGCATTTCCACATTGCCTGATTTTAGCCAACCATCAACCCTAACCCTCTAAAAAATGTCAAAATCTTGTGTTTAATAATTTTAAGACTGTTTTCCTGTCGATTGTTATTCCAAAAATCGCTGATTTGAAACAGCGTTTTGAATCTTTATAAAAAAGTTTAAAAATTAATGATAAAATTCAAATTACACTGGACCACTATATTTCCACTATTTACTACGCTGTTCACAATGAAATTCGTAAATTTCGAGACGAATTAAAATTGCAATGAAAGAAATATAACAAACTTTTCAACTGCAATTTTTATATATTAGTTAGATAATTGTATATTTCATGTTCTGAAGCAAGTTACAACTCCTGAAAATTTAATAAATAAACAAAATGTGTGATTTATTTCTAGGCCCAAAACATTTAAATTCTTGCTGCGGGCAATGTTGCCTCGCGAGCACCTAAACATAACGATCCAAATCGTCAAACTTTTTTTAACGTCGAAAGTAACCCCTTTTACTGTCGATCACTGTGAAAATTGTCCTTTTTCAAAATTAACGATCGCCAACGTCAATTCAAATTGCTGTTTTTGGAAACGATCGACAGAAAAACAGGCTTTACTACCCACCTTTAATTATTTGCCATTCACCTTGGGATTTTCTACATTATTGGGTATACTCCCACACACAAATTGACTGTGATTCCATGTTGAAGGTTAGTGGAATTATTTTATGAATTGCTAGATGGGTTATAGTTTAATTATAGGCCCCAGGTGCTATGAAAACTGCAATAACCCGAGGAACTTGCGCCGAGGGTTATAGCAGTTTTCATAGCATTGTGGACTATTATTTCAACTACAACCCAATCTTAAAGCAGTCCATTTCAACTACAACCCAATCTTAAAGCAGTCCATATTACTTTGTTCGGTATATACTTATGTATATACCGAACAAAGTTGACGGACCATCCGAACAAAGTTGATGATCCTACCAACTAAGCCTGGGCTAAGGTCATAGACCTAGCCTAGTTGTGTGTGGTGGCTAGACCTACCTAAGGCCTAGTTAGGGCTATGTAAATACAAGCCCCAAACTTCAAACAGTTTTTGTGTTTTTACTGTCGGCAGAGTATATCAAATCTTAAGTTGATCATCATTGAAAAGCCCAAACATCACATTTTCTGCACTCATTGATTTTTGTAGGCCTAGTTCCTAGTTTTTAATTCCCAGGAGCAACAAGAGCAAAATCAAAACACATTGCTAGCAGGCAATTGATATTGCCAGAGTCTACACACGTACGCAATGCACTAATGTGTGGTTTATACAAAGGGCAATTGGACTGCTATGATTGGCTACTATAAGATGAAAATATGGCTTCTCTCATTATCCAATCAGATTACAAGATTCTTATAGTGAGCTATAATAGTGTATATGTCTACATCACACAGTGACTGGAATTTCATGTCCAATGTAGTACACTTATACCAGGATCAGCAGAGCTCCAAAGTCTCTAGGATTGTCCTGGAGTCTCCGAGAATTTTGGATCATCTCCAAGACTCCGGGAATTATTAAATTTTCGCACAGAATTTAGTTTTCTCCAGAAAATTCTCCAGGTTTTGTAAATGTTTCACAATCAGAGCATAAATTGGCCTATATATTTAAAAAACTGGTTGAAAGTAAGCTACTATGAAGTACAGTTATTGATTTATTGAACAGTAATAGTACATTTTAGCAATGACAATAATGTTAAACTATCATTTCATAACATGCATGGTGTTGAACCTTATAAATAAGGGTATATGTACATCATTTTTGGAAGGGCAAACATTACAAACAGCGGGCGACCACAAGTAAATCTCCAGGAATTCTGTTTTTACAACTTGGGACCTCTGTCTAGACAACTGTTAGTCAGACTTCACTAGCTTGTTACTGCCTAATCTATGTAACACACTTACCAGGCCTAGACAAACTGTATTTATATACTTCAAGCTCTTCATCTGTCAAATCAACATTTCTGAATACTTCCTCCAAGAATGGATAGTCACCAATTGGCATATAAAATTCAGGAAGATAAGGAAGACGAAGAAAAAATATGTACCTGGAATTTAAAAATCAACAGAAAATAAATTTTAGATTTTTTTTAATCAATATCAACATTTATTCAATAATTCAAGTTAACATTAATATTATGCAGGCACTTATATAGTTCTTCTGATTTGCTACAAGTCTGCATTTAATACTGTAAGTGTTTAATGAAGTGTGTAACCAGCGATTGTTAAGTTTTCTGAATGTGTTTGTTGTACACAACAGACTTATAAACTAGTCAGTTAAATCCAGTTGAGAATCAAAAGCACCGGGTAACATGACATAATGATTAACGTGTCGTATTTAGCTAATTAGGTCAGTGAGTCAACCAATTAAAGGCTGCAAATGGTGCCCTGAGAAGCCGAGATATAAAATTAGGCCTCGCATAAATCTAGGGCCTAGTGCTCGCTGATAGAGGTAAGCCTGAAAGCATACCTTTGTGAAACTAGATTGTAGGCCTATTTTTGAGAATTGCAGACAAAAGAGCTACTACTGATAACCACATGAACAATATATATGTTGGGCTGATTACAATAACAATAGCAACAACAACAACCACCACAATAACCACCACCACCAGCAACAGCAGCAACAATAACATCATAATAATAGTAAATAGTAATAATAGTAATACTATTAATACTGTCACAATGAGATTTTTTTTAAAGTTTTATTTGTTTTATTTTATTCCATAGGCAGTGCGGAATGTTGTTAACAAAAGCGGAAAATTTGAATACACATGTGATAAATGTGGATACGCTGAAACAAAGAGGACAAGGCGGGAGTGCATGGTAGAACAACACAGCGAACGGACGTTATTTCGGAGCGACCGTTACTCTACCGGATAAATGTCCAGGTTGTTTTGGTTAATTTGGGTCCTGTGTGGACTAAAACGGACTGTGACGTGATACGGTACTTATATTCCATGGGGATCGTTTGTCCTGTATGGACCGTTAAATATTGAATGGACTGTTTGCCACCGTTGTATCCTGTATGGATTGTGGTTCCTATATTTGGAACGTTAAACTGAGCGGACTAAACTGCCATCGTTATCTTGTATCATGTGTGGATTGTACCATGGATGTATCCTGTGTGGATGGTATGTGTCCTGTGTGGACTTAATGAAGCGGACAGTTGTCGCAGTATTGGACTGGTGACTCCGTGTGGACCGTCGCTGTCGTTTGTGAATAAATTACTGTGGTGAAAATTATTATAGATCTATGCTTGTTGTAGCGAAAGTTGTTTCGGGTTATTGTTTCGCCGTCTCCCGCCACAGAGTGTGCACTGCCCGCGATCGAAGGTTGTGGACTGTTCGTAAGACTTTCAATTTTATTTTTATTTATTCATTATGATTGTTTATGTATTATTAATTGTAAACGTGTTTGACCACCGATACATGTCATGGTGATATTGACAATCTGGTATGACTGTATGATTGTTATACAATTTGTCGAAGTGGTTAATAAAGTGCCAAGCCAGAGATTTATAAAGTTGTATTCGAATCCACTTTGTGACAAATACTATTAATAATACCAACAACAACAATAATAAAAATAAGGAACATATTGAACATAACATATAAAAAAATGTTTTAGTTATTTACGATGATCTCATGAACTGCACTGGATTTGTTTTCAAAACTTCAAAATATCTTGTAGGATGTGTTCCGTTGATAACAATTAATTTATCAACAATATCCGGACACCAACTACAACATGTATAGGCAATGATGCTTCCCATGGCATGTGCAACTAAGGTGCATGAGCTATAACCAAATGCTGATATCACTGATTTAATATCACCTGAAAATTAAACAATTAAAAAAAATCACATAAGAAAAGATAAAGTAAAGACTACATTCAAAGTAAATTGCACTGACAGGGGCATTTCCAGGAACCGACGAGGGAGAGTGCTTAAACCACAGATGTATTATTTACGGCTAGATGGTGCACTTAACACTGTAGAATTCCAGTCCCATGTAGGCACCTACTATTTTGATTTCATCAGGCTACGTCAAAAACATGCAAATTAAATAATAATAACTGTTTTATGATTATTCTATTTTTTAACATTATTTTATTATATAAATTACGTATGTCACAGATATTTTATGTTGTCAATGTCTTTAGATTCAGATTAAATTTACTTTCATTTATTGATAAATTTGAAACGTCTATGAAAGATTGCGTGTGCGCAATTTCGACATAGCAACAACAGCATTAGAACGTAACACGATTTGATTGGTTGGATTCCAGATAGAACTGCACTTGGGGCTATGCATTCTGTGGAAGTTCACCCTCTAGCCGTAAATAATATATCTACGGATTGGATTTTGACAAGCCAAAAAAAACGTACCATTTGACAAAGTTTTACTGCTACCATGCCTTACTGTATACTATTGTCTTCTCTGACATGATGGTTCTTTTTCTCAGAAGTTGGGGGGAGGGGGTGGGGTTGCTCATTTCTTCTGGAGGGTTGGAGGGGGGGGGAGGTGCGCTTGAGACCTCAATTTTCATATTTATATACTAATTCTATTTTTCTACCTTCAAAGGGGGTGCTCGAGCACCAGTGCCATATCTAGAAGGGTGCTCAGAATGCTTGAGCACCCATTGAGAGGTAGAAAACAAGAAACTTAGTATATGAAGATTGCAGGGGAGCAGCCAGAGGGGGGGCGGGTCGGGGTCAGGACCCCTAAAATTTTGAGAAAACAAATATTTTTCTAGTGTAAAAAATTGATAATGTGAAGAATATTATACAGTAGTATTGTAAGAATTGTAAACCATCCATCGTTAATAATGCACACTGTAACTTAACTTCGCATAATCTATTTCAATAGCTTTTCAAAATAATGTCTGTATAAAAGATTACATCATACAATGAGCAGATTAGGAAATGTGTCTGAAACCTGAATCCACACTTATCTTATTACAGTGAGCATTTTAGGGTAATTGTCTAGGACTTCAATTAACAACATTTTATAGGGCACCATTTCTGAATATATAGAGGTTAATATTAAAAAATGTCGCATCTCGGTCTGGATGTTTTTAACATTCAAAATGGTAAATCATGTTAAATTGTGACACTTTGAAACATTAAGTAAAAGAATTGGAGTGTTGTATAGAATTTAGGTTTGATCGGTTTGAACTTTCAAACATTTGCCTCTCTTCCTTTCCATTATTCCTGGTCACCGTGCATTGTGTGATACCACTTCGAACCCAACAGGCTGATCTGGAAAACGGACATTTTGATGAACTCTATCTAATGTGTCTTTTAGCATTTTTTCCAAGGCATTCGGCCCCTGGACCCCCACTGGGGGCTCTCGAAGGCCTCTTGATCCCCCGCTCACAAGCATGAACTTTGAAATCAAGTCAGGCTGATCTGGAAAACAGGACCTTTTGATGGACCCTAATGTGTCGTTTAGCATGTAAAATAACGCAAATGTTCTGGGGCCTTCTATAGTTTTGTTTATTCAGTGTTTCTTTACATTTTACGCATATGTAAAATCCAGAAAACATTAGGGGATGTCAAATGTATGTTTACTGTACATTGAATGCACTTGTAGTTTTCTGAGCCAAAATCAGTCCTCCTAACTAAATTATGGAGAGCTGTAGAATTGCTCTCCTGGAAGCATGTTCAGTAGAACCAAGGAGAGCAAACATTCTAGCTCTCCTTAAAAATGATGGACTGCATAAGGCTCCCTTAATTCCACCCCTAGCCATAACTTACCAACCAACACTTCCATTTTGTAAGCCTCCATTTTGCTCGGACGATCAGATTCACCATACCCTCTCATATCAATCGCTACACATCTACAAATTTGGAGAAGGAATGAAATGAGTAGCATCTATACTGTAGGTCCCAGTTCCCAATATTTTTACTCAGCGGCCTAATTAGCTCTCTAGTACCAAGCCGTGGCCCTTCTATGCATGTGAATTTTTAATAAATTAAAAAAAGAAGCTTGTTTCATGGCATGGAAAATCAAAGACAAGGAAAGATGTGAGGTTTGAAAAGGAGAGGGATGCAGGGCCTGCCTTCAAAGTGATGGAGTGTGATCACTCACTGCACTCACCTAAAATGCCCTTGAGGTGTGCCATTCACAGTGCACTTAAAATTGGTAAATTTCTACACCCCAAGATACAAACAGGACACCTACAGAACACCTGAATGTGTTGAGGAGTGCAGTTTGTATCACACCTGCAATTTTCAGAAGGCAAGGAATGGGTGTGGGTGTGTTCAAATGATACCTCTAAAAAAATCCGGAATATACAAATTAATATTAAATATTTCAAATCAACAGGCCTAATGTGTGAGTACTTTAACTATCAATGTGTGATATTTTAGGCTTTAAAAGCATGAAAAAACCACTGTGCTGAGATAGACAGTCTATTTAGGCCTACGATGTGATATTACATAAAATTTCTGAACCCTACAGATAGAAAAAAAGCCAGATTTAGTACAAATGCATATTATTATTTTTTTAATAAAAGGTTTATATTGATAAATAGGCCTGCAATCAGTTGTGAGAAAAACTAACCATTTTGCTTTATCAAAGGAGCACGTTTTATAGGGTTGATCTAAATTCTCACAGATCTCAGACATACCGTAACAAAATCTAGCTTTATTTGAACTTATAGTTATGTTTTTCTTAACCCTTTCATGTCTGACACACTACCCTCCCACTGGACTGAAGGTATTTACCCATGCTTAAAAAGTGGTAAAACGCTTGAGTTTATGCATGAAATTCAAAAAAATATCCAGAAAGTGATAGGAAATCAAGTTTGCTTCCAAATTATGACATTGAAATGAGGTCATCGTGAACTCATTTCAATGTCACGTGACAAATATGGCCGCCAAGGGGTAACACATAAATGGGCCTAGGCCGAATACTTATTGATCAAATTTAACAATTTTTTTAAATTTTGTTCCCTAATGTAGCTTGTCATATATAGAATGAAAAAGTCACCATAATACTATCAGTTTTCTCTAGGTGGGCCAAATAAAATCCACTTCATCCAGAAAACACCGTCCGCCAGACAAAAACGACCTCCAAAACTGGGCGCAACCATTTTGAAAACTATTATAATAATGTGACATAAATACAGAAATTTTAATTGATGGCAGCATACCTCCAAAACGATTTTTAAGCATTATTATTCATGGCGTCGGAGAGACGGCCTAAGCAGAAACATAGGGTTTTTTATGGCGTCGGAGAGACACCCTACGACTTGAAAGGGTTAATTACAGATGTGAGTTTTTGCCCTCAGAAAATTATCCACAACCCAGGTCCACTGCCCATACAGGATGTCTCGTGGCCGTATTTTGGGCTGGTGGTGATTCTTTGTTAGGCCTAAAGCAAACAATACATGGTGTGCCCACCCTAAATTTTTTCCACCTGCCCTAATGATGTTTTAAGACCATCTACCCAGCCAAATTTCAACCTGGCACCTCCCTTGCCCCTAAGCTTCTGAATATTGTAACATATGATTTTTAACAATTTTATTAAAATCCCTTAAATATTTTTCACCCATTTTTTTTTTATTTTCTACATACATAGTTTTCTCCCGAGTACTATTTAGCCATCAATTTTACAAGTAAAAATACAAAATAGATGAGCAGAGCTCCCAAGTCTCACTATTTTGGCAGAAGTCTCACTATTTTCCAGTCAATCTCACTCTTTTACTATTTTTGACATTTTTCCACTATTTTTTCTGAAATTACACAAAAAACCAATGATTCTGTGTACACAATACCAGAC
>JAOTQE010098899.1:0-26206 GCA_025631205.1 Nesometra sesokonis
ATTGATTAATAAACTTACACTCACACTAAATTACGCATGTCGAAAATGGACATATTTTTTAATTAATTCGTTTAAAATCGTTAATTAATTAGGACGCCTTAAGGCGCTTATTGAAGTCAATCGGTTAAAAAATAATAGGCTACCAAAAATAAAAGGTGAACTATAAAATGTACAAGAAACTATAAAAGATGTACCAAATTGGCATTAAAAGTAGTGAATTTGAGCTCAATTGATAGCAATATTGGCAATTGGGGCAATATGAACTGTTTTTTGCTCATCAAATTAAACGACAAGGTGGGGAGAGGGCGCCGTTGTGTCAAGGTGATCCTGGCGGAGGCGAGATGGCCTACCACTTTCGTGAGTACAAATGTTGGCATTTGTTTTGCTTTAATATTGTTGTATGCATGACAAAAATTGTTTGCATGAATGTCTATGCAAGTCTCACAGAGTTAGCAAGTTAGTCGTATCAAATTTTATTGTAAATTAGTTTTAAAGCATATATTTTCATCCTGTTATTGGTGTTTACACTGTTGGATGTACAATAAATAAATAAATAAAAATAAATAAAATAAATAAATTAGGTTATCTGTATATAGATGCAGTTGTTGTAATGTTTCATGGTCTTCTTTAATCAGTAGGCTATTTGTTCTGCAAGTGTCCTTGAATTTTCCTCATGGTAATGAGGTGCTGAATTCTGAAAGTACCCCTTCTGCTGATTTTGTGAGATTAACAGTTTTTAATTTTTATTTTTTAAACTAACTTGTAACTGATTTTCTCAAAATAACCATATTTTCATATACCAGGTGGGCATACAAAAATTGCCCGTACTTTGAGCTTTTAAAGATGTACACACTCAAAGAGCATTATGGTCTAAGTATACTAACCAAATATTAATTTCACCCCTTAAGAATTCTGTTCATGGGACCAAACTCAATAATGAGTCAATGCAAACTCTGGACATTTTTCTGTTCTGTCTATTGGAAGCATTTTCATGTGTAAAGCCAATTTTTGTTCTCCATCGAACATTACCTTTAAACTTTCTGTGACACTATTTTCTTTTCTTTCAAACCATTTTATCATATTTAAAATCTGCATTCTCTTGTACAATTTTTATTCCTGTTGTTTGTCATATTGCTCATTGAAGTCCGAGATACCACAAGGTTCCTCACAATCTGTCCCTGCAACTTGTCAATGCAGATATAGTCTTCTGTGAACGAATTGTCTTTCTTCCACATAATGAAATATTTTTTTCTGAGCAAACAGTTTTGGGTCGACATCAGCTGCGCAGCTTCCCTTTTAGAATACCTGTTCTTTCAAACCTTATAATCGTATTGGTAATTAAATTTTTATTCCAGTTTCTTAGAAAGACTTTCACAATTTTTGTTCTCTACAGCACATTTTAGTGAAACATGTTGCTATAAATTTCTTGTAAGGTCCAAAAAAAAAACTTTGATTCAGCAAAACTCATACTTATCTGGCAAACAAGGCTGCCGGAAGCTGTCAGACTGGCCAGGCGTTTGCCGGACCACTTTTTGACAAAGGCCCTTAAGAAGAGTGTCTTAAACACTAGTGCCAGCCAATTTTTTTATATGATCATTGCTTGATGCGTCTCATACACGTTCATCGTGTGCTCTACTCATGGTAACTGACACGCGATATAATGGGACTGGGACGTGTGTTTTGGAAGCTATGTTTTCATTTTAAACCTGTAAAAAACTACTAGGGCTGTGGCCTTAAAAATTGGACAATAAAATACCAACATAATGTCATTTGAATGTGTAAAGTTTTAAATAGTTTGGCCAGGATGGTGGAGCAATGCATCACCAAAGTACGGTCCATTTTTGTTAATGTCCACCCGATATATAACTTCAAAGACACTTTCTGTATCCCAGAAGGAATCGTTGAAACTTTAAGCCACAATCGCATTGGAAAATTGTTTACTAAGACCATTGGTGTAATTTCAAAGGTTACTGTATATCTTGCCATTGTTCGTACTTGGATTAATATTTTTCTTGGTTAGTTTTACCATAACCTCTGGCAAATCTTTTAAAATAATCATGTTATTTAAGGTCACAACTCATGGATTGCCCAAGTGACCAATAAAGGCCATTAAATATGACTCGGTAAGTTACCTGAGTTGCACTGTCCGCATTGGACTTTTCAGGCTTGTTAAACTAGCTAGGTAAGTTTTACTGGGCAGATTTCGCTCAAGGATTCTAATCAGAAGATGGGGTTAGTTTTACTGAGTGAGATGTCCTAGGAGGCTGTCCACTCGGAACTTTTTCTGGTCAAACTAACTATCGAGTCTGTTAGTTTTACCAAAATAAGTCCAGTGCGAATGTGGTTTCAGATTACAGACTTTGGATGTCACATGCAAACATGGCATTGTCTCACATATGAGAAGAATTTGTAATGAAATAAATAATACTCAAAAACCCCCAAATACGTGGAAATGATCTAAATGAATATCTGAAGGCCCGTAGCTAGGGAGTTCCTGAGTGTTCGTATGAACCCCCTTTGGAAAACAAACCCCCACCCTACCAATATCAAACCCTTTTTTCTATTTTCGCATCCGTACTTGGTATTACTGCACTCTCACTATTCTAAAATCATCATCCAGATCAGTTATATTATAGCTAATATGCCAAATACACACTATTAGAGTGCAGATAGACTACGTCTCCCCGGCCCCCACAGGGGCATTTCCCCTTAACCCAACCGGGGCCCTTAAGCGAACCCCCCTTAAGGAGTAACTGGTTGCAGGCCTGATCTGCCAGGAAGAGCCAAATTATTTGATAAAGATCTTGATAAGTAATGATAACTAATTTTAACCAAATGTCACTGAACCGTCTGTTTAGTTCATCCATCAATTAATAAATATATTCAATTCTGACAGTTTAAGAAGGCATATTTATTAATAATATAATAAGATACAACTGGTAGGCCTTGGATTACGTGCTGTCTGTCACGAACTGAAATCTCATACATTTGCTATGAGATTTCTAGGGCCTTTCTGTACCCACCTTTTTTGCATCCAATGTGTGAGACACACCCTGCCACCGGTGCTGGACCACTCTCCGATTTCATCTGTCAAGCAAAAAAAAAACTCATTTGCATATTTTTTTGTCATTTTCATCCAAATTACAACTGTTTGGAGTCGCTTTTACCATTTTAGCTCTATATATTGTCTCATGAGTATGAAAAATTATTATGCGCGAGACATCCAAAATAGGTCATAATACGTAAAACTCACACTGTTCATGAGAGTTAGCAGTAGGGATTTTTTTGGGTGGAGGTGAGTGGGGCCACCCACCCACCCAATATAAAGCCTATTTGAAGGCCTTCCACCAAGATCAACTTTCAATTTGCCACCCACCCTAAGCCTCAGAAAAAATGTAAAGTATTTTAATTTATTTACCATCCACCCTTACATTGTTTCCACTCACCATTGGATTTTTTAGCTAATCCCTTGGCAGGTATACCTTTCTGGAGCTGATTGGGGTGTAGATGATTGCATATCCCAAATTAAATTAAGAGAAAAATTATTTATAATTTCTGGTCACCTAGAAACCATTTTTTTTTTCAGAATTTACCCATCGTAATCCCAACCATATGCCAATTGCCAACTCCTGATTTTGTTTCATTTGTTCCTGTTGTGTATGAAAAATTGTTTTATGTAGTTAAATTTTATCATGAATCCAAATTAACTTTATATAGGCTAAGAGAAAACAAAACAAATTATATAAATATTTTAACATCAAACAGATTTACAATTACATTTTAAATATTAACAGATAACTATCATGAATTATACCTATTTCATTAACATGTAAGGCATTAAAGCTGATTTTTGAATTAAACGTCTCTTTGTAACATCTGCTCGTTCCAAAGGTACATGTAGAACGAGATGGATAGGAAGAGGATGAGGAAAAAGTATCTGATACAAAAATTTAAAAAAAGAAATTAACAAAATTGTTTGAGGCTTTTTTCTAGTGGAATGAGGCGGATTGTCAGTTGGAGTTTCAATTTTGACAATACTGTAAATTTGTTTTAAAAGCCCTGTCCATCTTCAGCAACCCGCCAATCTTTTTTTTTCTATTCATCTTTGTTTAAAGATATTAAGGTAATTTTAACAATTTAATTCAATTATGTTTTATTTTTTTATCAACTTCCTAGTGTACTTTGAGCGTATTTTTAATATATCTGCTGTTTTTGTTGTTGTATTTTTAAATTCTTACCCATATTTTTTGGGGTGCAAGCCTTTCTTCTTTGAATTATCACCAAATTATTTACAAATTTAATTGTTCTGTATACTTCCTTCTGTCTGATTTATATAGTTTAAGTATTTTCTTAAGTACTATCTGCGGAAACTGTTAATTTAATGATTTCAACAGTACTTCCAATGAATTTATTATTTTCTTATATGCTGACATAGCTTTGTGACTTCTGCTTTTGGAAATAAGGATTAGAATTAAAGTGTTTATTTGTAAATAAACTACTAAAAACTATATTTTGGGAATAAAATGGAATACTTACTTATTGAAAGAACTTAAAATCACTAATTTAAAAATAATAACATGAAACGTTTTTTGTTTGGATTTACAAATATAAATCTGGGGATGACAAAAATTCTCTTCCTAAAATTAATATGGAAACAGCCTTGGATCAAAAGGGGGCCACCGGGGAAACCATCGTGACCCCACATATTTTTGAATAGGGATCTAAACTTTTCAACTGTATAGTACAAGATTCTCTGTATGAGGATATAGAAGTTTATTATTTTAAAACATTTTCTATGGGAGGGGAATCCTTTCCCTCCTAAACCAACCCCCTGGTGCAGTCAGTTTTTCTGTGCCCATCCAACTGTGAAATGGATGTGGTCTGTGCTAAATGTACCAACAACTAGTATACCTGCCAACTTTTTCTTGCTCCAATGCGCGAGACAAACCCCGCCACCACTATCTGGGCCACATCCTTTTCTATTTCGATCTGACAAAAAAAAAAAAAAACGTCATCTGGACCAGTTGGCCCGATTTTGCCCACATTACCGCTGTTTTGGGGCAGCTTTTGCCGTACTTTGCTCTATATTGTGTCATGCGTGACAACAAATATTGAAATGACTGTTTATGAGTGAGAATTCTGCTAATGCGTGAGACGTCAAAAATGGGCTCCAATGCGTGAGACTCACGCATAATGTGTGAGAGTTGGCAGGTATAAACTAGATTTGTGATTTCAATTAAGGCAACTAATTTTATGCTAACATATATGGCAACATTGCCGATAAAAAAAACATAAAACTTTTGAAACTTCTGAGGATAGTTTCAGCCCAAGTGGGGTTTGGTAGGGTTCCACCTGACAATGATTTGCCCATTAATGTAGCAAAACTCTAAAATAACCAGGCATCTTGGAACTATAAACAGTCTCCGCACTTACTACAGTCAGTATTCTGAGGCAGTTGAACAATAAAGTAATTTATAAATTTGCGAATATTACATTTCATTACATTCTTTGCTAAAAAACTCCATGTTAACAAATATGCAATTTTATTAATAAAACAGGAGACTATGTGAAAAACCGGGACAAAGAAAATTGGGCGGGAGCCAGGTTGAAGAATCAGCATGTATGTGGTAAGATGCCATATTTTGATTTTGCAACAATTTTAAAGGTCTATGTTAATGTAGTGTTGGTTACAGAAATCAGAAAAACTAAAGAATTAAGGTCACCAGAAAGACAGCGGCATCACCAGCGGGGTGCGGAGGGTGCGAAGAAACAACAACAGATCTGCAGTTAAGTCAGGCGCACATCGAAAGCAAAGAATATGTGGTAAATAACGTTTTTTTTTTCAAAATGAAAACTCCAGGGGCGGATCCTGGATCCACCCCTGGAGTAGATACGTTTTGTCTTTTTTTTTCAAAAACGCACCCCTCTTGAAAAAAAAACTAGTGATGCCCCTGAAAGATGACTAATATTTAGAATGACATTACTGACAATTGCTGCAGAAGAACAATATGACAGAGCACGATCAGCGCTGGATCCAAGATCCTACTATGGGGCAGTGGCAGTGCTACGGGAGGGCTGGGGGAGGGGGAGCTACAGCCGTAGGTCCAGTCGAGCCTCCAATATACCAAACGGCCTAAAAAGGCACGCAAATTACGGAAAATAAAGGTTTTTTTTTTGCTTGTCAAACTGAAAACCGGGAACAACACACCCACCTCAAACTTGCCCTACCTGTCGGGAGCATTGCCCTGCCATCGGGGAGTTCCTGGCGCCGCTACTGCTATGTGGGTCACCAGTTGCCGTCTGTTTTCCCCCTATCTTGTGGCTTGATTTTTTTTTGTTTCAGGTTGACGAGAAAACAAATTAAAAAAAACTTTTTCCTTCTTGTGCTGGTGGCTCAATTTTAGGAAGCCCTCTAATGCTTTTGGACCTTGCCATGTCACCTCCTGAAATCCCATGAATCCACCACTGAAGAGGAAGAGGTTACTCTAGGTAAATCTAAAAAATTTCTTTTTGTTCTTGCCTCTTTAATGTGTACTTTTGTTATGATACGAATTTGATAAATTAAATTAAATCATTATATTAAGTGCCTAAAGACATTCTGAAACTCTAAAACGGAATTTTACTTCAAAATGTAAAACCCATGTTCCTCTACAACTGTTTCCATGGCTTAAGGTTATTTCAGTGACTTCCTTTTAAAACAGATGCATGAAACATTAAAAGTGTGATCCTATTTCAGGTTTCAACATAAATTGAATTGTGTTAAGATCAAGTTTATTTAATTATCAAAGTATGTTCGAAAGCATTATCTTTTGGAAATTTTGTTTTGTATACTATGGTACTTGCATTTATGCAAGAAATAGTCCAGATGCTGATTTTTTTGAGTTTCATGTCTTTAGTCTTTTAATCGGCAGTGGATTTTGAATCCAGCTAAACACATGGGTTCCCAATAACAAAATTCCTCCCATTCTATGCAACTTCGAAAAGGTAAAAAATATGGACACTTTAGTAAAACGACAACTAGATTATAAGAGCCCAATACCGTATCTGACACATTTATATCGGCATTCGTTGCGATGCTCTCCTGAGGGCGGTTGGTGCGGCCCTAATCCGTGTACTGCACCTCACACTTGTGAGTTGCCACGCGTGGAAGCTCTCTGAGCCTGTGTTATTGCTACTGTATTTAATAATGAGTGTATTTTTACCTGTGTTTTATTGTACAGCTTATAATATGTTTACCTGCTTTTTATTGTACAGTTTATATTATTTCAAATATAAATGTTTTAATATTATAAATATTTTATTCTTAATTGTAAAGTACACTGTAATTCAGCTATGTAGCTGCAATGGTTTATTGATTTGATTAATAAAGTTTCCGATATATAAAGAGGGTTCATTATATCAGATTGGGATGGACGTGTTCGCCATATTAAATTTGACAAGCAAAAAATAGATTATTTGCCCTGTTTAAGGTGCTGTTGACCATTATTTTAATTTTTGGGGTTAATTTTAGTGGAGTGCACAAAACATAAGAGGAAAAATTTTACCGTTTTCCAATTTTAGGAGCACCCCTCACCCCTAAATCCACCCCTGTTTATTGTTCATTTTTATATTACATTTGTGTGCATCTCAACACCACAAACTTCAAATGCCTATATCGTTGGATCTACAGCTTATATTTTGCTCTATTGGAATTATTTTACATGATATATTCTACATCAAACAATTAAACTGCACTGATTGGTTGAAAGAGCACCATGTGATTAAAAATATTCCTACTATTCCAGCATGCTGACATCACTTTGCAAAATAGTATACTATAATATTTATCAAAATAACGTCACCTTTAATGTCAATTTGCGATATAGTAAAATATTATTTTGGAAAGTGACGTCACTGATTTGATGTTTACACATTAACAGGTGCTTCTGGGCTAGGCCCCTACTAGACTAGCCCTAGGCATTCTAATCTGTTAAGTGATGACGATATAGACAAAACACCAAAAAATTCTGCAACGGTATGTCCGTTTTCTGAGAATACTGTGGAGTGACTTTTGAGGATGTAAGCCAGGGCCTAATAGTGCATACCTGCCAACTCTCTTGCATAATGCGCGAGTCTCACGCATTGGTACATATTTTGGACGTCTCGCGCATAGAAAATTTATCTCACGCATTAGCAGAATTCTCACTCGTAGACAGTTATACATAGTTTTTCTTACGCACGAGCCAATAGAGAGGAAAATACGGCCAGCCCCAAAGCAGTAAAATATGCATGAAATCGGCCCAAAAACGGGCAGGTGGAATTTTTTTTTGCTTGTCAGGTCGAATTCAGAGGAATTAAGGCTCATCGTAGGCGACGGAGATTGTCTCACGCATTGACGGCAAAAAATGTTGGCAGGTATGGTAGTGTAGGCCTCGATCACACCTCCCCAGAGCCTAAGACAGAGGTAGGCCTAGCCTAAGCCATCTGTTAAAAAGTTTAATATAGAATATACAGGGGCGGATGCAGACTTTTGGAAAGGGGGGGGGGCAGAGGGGAGCCGATATAGAGTCAAAGTTCTAGGTTGGTCTGGGGGCATACTCCCCCAGGAAATTTTGGACTTTAGATGTCATGAAATGGCAACAGGGGCATGCTAAGGGATCAATTGTAGCTGAATGTTTTCATTTTATAGACAATATAAATAATATTGATACATTTTTCTTTCCGAAAGAGGGGCCGGGGCCGGGACTTAAACATTATTACACTTTTTATAAGCTATAAAATGAGGGGTCAATTATTAAAATCGGACAACTATAACCAAAGTTATTAACAAAATATTCCAAAATTTCCTGTGTATTTCTTTATATTTCCTGTTGTTTATTTACTTATTTCTCAATAACTTGCTGTGCGACAACTTGGTGGGTTTGCCATGCCTTACCTCATATTATCAGTGATGTGAACTTGCAGCACTTAGCCTAGTGCTTTGAGCACTATTGTAGTAGATGTGTGCTTTAAAATTCTTATAATCATTATTTATAATGAGTGATTCAAAAGAGTATGATATTGGTTCTGCGTTAAATCAAATTACCTGCCAACTTGTTCTACAATAAGAAAGTAGAGTAGTATAGTTATATCACTCTACAAAACTAATGTAAATGAAACTAAGTATTAATAAAACAATTACTAAACAAACTCTTCTTTTTAAATATAATTATTACCATGTAATAATATTTATGATAGTATATAAAGTTCGTGTTTGAAGTCCCCCTGGGTATACGTCTGATATTGTTCTGCATTATATTAGGCCTATACTAATGAATCCAAAGTGAATTAAACAATACTATTAATTAAAATATAAGATTAAATAATTATTTTCTTATGTTAATGATATAGGCCTACATACAGGCTAGTATATTTAAGGAAATTAATTTATTATAATATCTACTTCATTTTGTGGCCTAATCAATGGACCTTTTACTCCTATTAAAGTGTTGTCCTTGCCCTATTCCCCAGGGATGCAAGGGAGACTCTCCCTTAATTGTAAAATGTTTACTTGGCTCCTATGGCATTTTATACCTTAAAATAAAAATGAATGCACACTATTTTATAATGTACTGTAGACTTGAATGGAACAAACTACAATATATTTTATTTAATTAACCAAGATGCTCTATGAATAACATATTTCCTAGATTGTCAGTGAGTCGTTGGGTATTCACCCGTTACACATTGAAGCTTAATGTAAAATTGGGTGACTCAGCTTCGCCTCGAGATGGACACGGAGTGTATCCTATCAACAGTGCATCAAGTGTTATGATCAAGGCAAAACGCAAGTTCCTGTTGTATCCACAGCGCATGTGATTATTCCGTGCCACCGAAGCATATCTGAGCTATGTCCTAGTCATACAGTATAACTTCAGATTTGATCTATGGTACAATTGTTTTAGGCTCAGACATCTACTCATGATGAAATAAGGTGTATTTTATAAGCTCAAGGTAAGATTTTTCATTTAATTCTAATAATGTTTAAATTATTTAAATCATTATCTCAACTAAATTATTATGTTATATTTAAACTAAATCTATTTAAATTGTCTAGCTTTTATTATAACCTTCTATTATTATACTTTTTAAGTAAATCATTGAATATATAAATTGTTAACAAATCTAACTTATTTTAAAATTATTTGTTGATATAGTGCATTATGTTTACGTCAACTTATTCAATATTAACACCGAGAAGTATTTTTTAGGAACCTTCTGTTCCTAAACCAAGTACCCTTTGGACCATGCATTTTATTTAATTTTTTGGACAGTTCGTTTTAACAATATTTTTAACAAAATTAATGTAGATGGTGAAAGATGGTGAATTTATAGTCGGTGTCTGTTTATTTAACCATTGTTATTGACATTAGGTTAAAAAATAGTCATTTATACCTTAACAGTTAAGACGCTATCTAGTCCTCTCACATGTTGATGCCAAAACACAATGAACCAGTATGCGGCATCAAACATTGAGGGTTGTTTGCACCACGAGTTTTATGTCATACACCGAGAGGAGCAACGCCAACAAATGTGAATTAAGACTAAATTGAGTAAACAATATAAGTTATAATTACACTGGGTAAAAGTATACCTCTATTATCAGATCATGAAACACAAATATACCAATATTGAATTGAAAAGTAAAGAATGAAAGTGTTTTTTATTTCATTGATTGTAATAAAACCAGATTGAAACAATTACTGTAAAATCAATTTTTATTAGTCTGAGTATAGAATTTATTCTTTGTTTTTTTTAAAGGTACCGTACATTTATAAACTTTTGAACAATTTTGAAGTTATTATTATAGGAAATTTTCAATTAAAACATGTTTTTATCTAACATTTTAAAAGTAGATAATTTACTATAGCATAAGTTATATGAACCAGTAAGATTAAATTACATGTCCTGTAATTATGTGAGGCTAATGTTATTAATAGATACTAGGTTAAAGTGAAACCGGTGTAGTTTAAGTTCCTTTCGACCTCGTTTAAAATTGTTTTCTTTTTTTTAAGATTTTGTTTTGAGGAATTAATTCAAACAGGATTTAACAAGTGAATGAAAAAGAAAACATAATTATTGCTAAAAATCATTTTATGAAACATTTTATTGAAGAAAAGCTCAGAGAATTTGTGGAATTTTAAAATCTGTTGGCCCACAATCAAACTACTGTGAAAGTTTGACTTGTCCATGCCTCAATTACCGTAAGTGAGATGGGTTCCAGGTTGATTTAGGAATTTGCTTGTCTAGCAAATTAGAAATTGTAGGGGTGGATCCAGCATAGCTAGAAAGAGGGGCCCGATGCCAAGTTGGACAAACCCAGGTATGAGGTTTTAACAGTAAAATGATAACAATATGCGTGGGTCCAGGGCCCGCGTAAGGCCCGGGAAATTTTTCTATTCAGATGCTCTCTGGTACACTTTTAGCGCCCCTAAATTGTGCAAAAAAATAATTTTTTTTTGTTTCAAAAGGGGGCCCGCGTCCATTGGGCCCCATTAGATCCATGCCTGAATTGTTGCCTGGTGCAGAATTTTTTAACGCCAGCCAAATGATTTTGTGTGTCCTATAATTTGTTCACAGGTGAGCAGTTTAAGAAAAAAAAGTAGACCCCTGGGGGATCGTGGTTCCTATTCAACTTCAGGCTACAGTCACACTAGAGGTTCAAGCTTGGCTTGACTCAAGCCAGGTGAGATTTTAAGCCAGGCTTGAAATCATTGGGTGGTCACACTATCTGACTTCAGTTGGATTGACCTTCGAAATTAGGCAAGAAAAGAACTACAAATTTTCAAGAAAAAAAAAAACAGTGTTGATGGCTTTGATTGGTCATATTCCAAAGAAAAATGTCAAACCAGGGTCAAACTGGGTGCTGCACCAGGATTGAGTAGCTGACTTGAGCTAGATTTCAAGCCAGGTACAAGTCAATCTGAGGTCACACTACGAAAATCTCAGCCGTGGTGAGTCAAGCCAGGCTTGAGGCTCTAGTGTGACCGTAGCCTTCGAGCCAGTGTTTTAGACAAAGGTTAATTCCATTGAAATATTGTAAGACTTATTTTGTGGTGTTGGAAATATGCGTTTAGATTCTATTGCATTATAGTGTCAATTTGACAGTGCTGATGGGAAACAAAACACAAGGTAGACCATGACAAAACAGAACTCTCTGTTAGGTGACATCTGAAGGTTGTTAGTACAGGCCAGATTTTTACCACAGGGAAAGAATCTGTTACGTGACTGAAAAGTTTATTAATATTTACTATATTAATATTTATCCAAATGTATTAAAAAAAAACTAAGACAAAACTATAGATTACAGTAGGCTTACATGTATGCTAAAATTTATAACTATCAGCTGATTGGAAATTCATGTTTATCTGTTTACAAACTATTATGAAGTCAGCACCATAACCTTGAAAGACAAATAAATAGGTTCCTATTTTGTTAAATAGGAAAAAAATTAGGGCACTCATCCTCAGAGCTATTAAGCTTATAAAAACTTGTTTTTTAGAACTACAGTAGATGTTTTTCCCATTATTATTTAATGCTATTTATTAATGTGAATATGTTACAGTATGATATTAAATACAAAATTAAAAAAATAATAAATTTCCTTGAATTCATCCATTTTTCATATTAATGTTCAATCAAATAATTACGCTTACATGACCTAAAGTTAGAAACTCATTCTTAGCTAAAAGGTCCGTACCATCTCCACATCCCAAGGGAATATTATCCCACATGACTAACACTCCAGACAAAAATGTCATGCCACGATTCTCACACCTGGAAAACAAATTCTGATAAGCCAGCACTGACAGTAAAAGTTAGGTTCGAATCTTGCCTGACTTTTATAATTGATGGGATTTCCAGTCTGATCATAGCTGGGTCATGATGCTAATTCAATCATTTAAAGCACATTCAGTTATTGATGACGAATAAAATAAAATAAGTATTCTGATTAAAAAATGGCCTTTGCATACAATGTATGTTTTAACTTGTGGAGATTTACTGGAGAAAGGGCCTGTTGAAAATTTAACACTAGAAATTGTGAGGTCTCACCACAAAATGAGTTGCATCATAGGTGAAATCAAATTGAGATAATCAACAAAATAGTTCTAAAGTGATTTTTTTTAGAAATTTAGTTTAATTAATTATGAGTACTATGATACTTATATTTTATTATAATATACTTTAGGTCAGTTTTCATGTAGGAAACTGTCCTTCATGCAGATTTTCTGAGATTTATTTTTCTTTTTAGTTCCCCCCCCCCCCACTTATATTTGGAGTGCTGGGTATAAAATTGACCCTGAAAATAAATAATAGACATATACAGAGTTCCAAAACATGCATAAACCTGGAAACAACGTTTTATTTTTTTTTCTTTGCTTGTCAAAATCGAAACTGAGAAACACACCCACCTTGACCTGGGAAAGTGCACCCCCTCCCCCTCTTTTTGCTGGATACTGCATCCACCCCTGGACATGATGAGCAGTTGTTCTAGTTTTTTTTTATAAATTATTAAATAAAAAGCTTATAGTGTGTAGGGAAAGTGTAGTATGTTACTAAAGCACCTTCAATTTGCTTGAGTAAGTATTATGTAAGGTCGTTTAGTTGTAGATTTTCATAAATAATAAAAAATCTGCCCTCTCATTCCTACTTAAAATTTTTAAACAGGCAGGCCAAAAATAAATAATAAATGCATATTATTATTATTATTAAATAACTGTTATGGTATATTTCAGTGTTGTTTTTAGCTTCAATTAAAAAAAGGTTCTGCTTCTCCCTACACTACAATTCCAAAGAGGGGTGGGTCAGCAATATATTTTTGTTTCTGTCCTATTTCCATTTAGATTAATTGCATATGTATAAACCATTTTTATGCCAATATATGTTTAATAATATGATTATTCACTTCAAATATTATTACAAAATAATTTATTGATAGAGATTTATCTAAAAATAGATTACTACCCTAATAACCTTCATGTGTGCTTCCCGACAGGACACCCATCCCTGACCTTTTCTTGTCGGTAATTAAGTATTTAGTAACAAAAATCATTGGTATCCATTTGGGAACAGATTGTTCTTGAATTTCATCCATTTTCCAAGTATTTTGAGAATATTTTTTGCATTTCCTTTATTTCACCATGAACTTACATCTTTAATTTAAAAACTACTGTTTGTATGCTAATATTTTCAACAAATTTAATAAGCATGAATGAAGACTTAGACAAACTGCAGTTTTTATATTATGATATTTGCCTATGACTAATGATAGATTCATAGGATGAAAATAAATTGTCAATACTTTACTAATACTAGTACTATTAACATTTTTGTAATTACGTCATAACCATTTATTTTTCCCCCACGAACATTAATATTTTTTATAATTAATAAAATTTAAAATAAGACATTATAAATACAGTCTGTCCTTTTGCACACCCCTAGAGCTGGAAGGCTTTTGTAAATGCGAAAGTTATTAAATTTCTATATTAATGATAACAATATTTTTATAAAAATCTGGAAATGTAGTTTTGTCATTCATCCCAAGGTGTAACAACTATTTGATTTTTTCAATTATTTCTCTTTGCTTCTTTTTGCTTTAATATACAGTAGTTTTCTTGTTCTCCAGTTTTCCTGTACCTGAACTGTTAGAAAAAGATTAAAATTAGTTTTATTTGAATAAAATGTATTCTTTATATCAATACACTTGTTTTCCTTTCAAAGGAATGCAAAAATGTGTTTGACCTGCCAAAATTAGTTTATACATTTAAAGATCATAATTCAAAGCTTGTTAAATTTAATTTAAAAAAGACGTGTTTTCTATGTCAAACTTGTACTTTATATTTGAAAATCATTCAAAACTTAAATTTGTTTTTAATAGACAGCCACAGAAATGGATAAGAAACTTTCTACACTCTTCTTCAACAAGAAGAGGCTGATTCTTAACCCAAATGGTGCGACAAGGGAGATCCAATGCGGGAGGAGCAACTTCTATACACAAGCAAAGAGCGATGTGGAGACGCAGACGGACAGAGCTTGCATGGACTGTCTTAAATGCAACAGTCTTCTAGGAATAGGACAACGACAGAAAGATGAGATTGATAAACTGATTAAAGTCGTGGACCAAGAACGTAATCTACGGATCAACGCCGAACAATTGGCTAATATTGCAGAGACGGAATCAGCTGATTTCAGGCAACAGTTGTTTCTAGAAAAGACAAGAGCCATTGAGATGGAGGCTGAATTATCAAATTTGCAGGTAAATAATAAACAGAATCTAAATAAAATGTGTTATTTACCGAAAAAATGTATAATTCTTCAGACATCATAGAACACCTCATTTATTGTTCTGCTACAGACCTCACACAACAACAAATGTGACAGAGCCAAACCGAATCAAACATAAGTAAAAAATGCTAGTTTTCCACAATAGGCAGAAATTTAAAATTGGTCAATTCTTTCAAATTTTATTTTATTTAAAAAATATACATTCAACTTTCATACTACCTTAACGATTATTAGATATATGATTAATGTTAAAAAATGCAATTTAAAATGACCTTGCTTAGTCAATGTGTACTGATAAACAATTTTTAACTGCAGTTTTCTCAAAACTTACATTTTAAATGTTCGAACATTGATTTTTCATAACTTCGCAAGGAAACATTGTATGAAACTGATTTTTTTTTTGCATTTTAAAGATAATAATGTTTAGTTTTATAATCCATAAGCGACTCAATTTTCAATTTTCTGACTTCTGTCTCTTTTGGCTTGGCTCTTCCACAAATGAGAAGACAGATAGACATTATTGAACATTTGAAACCAGTAAACCTATAAGACATTGAATAAAATAGTATGTTTATTGAGGAATCAACCAACTGCCCAATTGACAAAGTAAAATATAGAGATGGTCAAAATTGCATGAAGGATATTAATAGTAGCTATCTTTGTGAAAGCAGTTGATGTGTTCCAGTTCTCCCAACATTGAGGTTCCCATTTTAATAAGCACCCCTTCAAATTTGAATAGATGCCCTTTCAATTTTGACAAGCATTCACTAATCTAAACAGTCCTATGCAAAGTTATTCATCAATTAAATCTCTCCAGCATGTTTTGTTGGTTTAATTTTCCTTAAATGTGGAATCACATCAAATCCAAAACAAAATTGGATTTTCAGTGCATGTCCATTATATGTGGGTCCTATTCTTTACAATTCATCTCAATGCATGTTTTTCTGAAATCGCTGAGTTGTTACAATAAGATATCTTGTGTGGATCTACCTTTCTACACTATAATTTTTTATTACTTTTCATTAGCAGAGAGAGGTCCCAAGTCTCCTGAAAATGGCTAGAATCTCCTGATTTTTTTAGTCATCTCCAGCACTCCTGAAAAAATACATTTTTCTCCAGAAAATTTTAAGTGTCTCCCAAAAATATTCAGAATGGGTCTTGGTGAAGCCTAGGAACAAAATCAGTTTTCCTTTCAAAAAATACCAGCTCTGCTCAGTTGTAAATACAATTTGTAGACAGTATAATAATATAGATATTTTTACATATTATTATGCACTTTTTCTGTTTTGTTTTTTATTGTGACGCATCACACATTTGCATTTACGCAAATCTGATCGACAAGGCAGCCGACATAAAAACTCTTGATTTTTCACTTCTCAAACTTGGGACTTCTGCATTAGTGCTCCCTCCATTTTCAAAAGTACCCTGTTTGAATAAGGGCCCCTCCCCCTGAAACAAGTGCCATCAATAAGTGTAAACTAGTTTGTATCACATGATTACATTACTTCATCAGGCCCAGTGTATTTTAAGCCTTCAATGATATAATCATATCATAATTTTATAAGGTTTACAAGAATGATATATGTGTCATCTACATCAACATTTTAGTGTATTTTATTGTGTCAGTACTGTGTTTGTGATTTTAAAGTTTGTATTAAGTATTTAATGTTAAAATGTATTTTACTATGTATTAACAGGATCATATGAAAAACAGGTATGAGATCATCCTGATATGTTTATTACCTGTATAAGTATGTTCGAATAAATAAATAAATAGATAAAAAATATAAAACAAAATTAAACAAAATGAAAATTCAATTACAAATTTAAATATTAAAAAGCATAAATTAGAAGTAATTTTCAATTATTTAAAGGAATTTTATTAGTTTCTTTGGCATATACATATCTTCATTCTTGTTACATGTGCTAATATTATTAATTAAGAAATTAGTTCCATTTGGATAAAACCATCAACATTAAATGAAAGTGAATTATCAAAATCTTCAATATTTTGAGGTTATAACACAGGCACAAGTTCCAGTCAATTAAATAATACTTGTTTTGTTTAATTAGCATTGAGTCTAATTAAATTCATGACAACGCATTAGTCAGTTTACAGGCTCATAGGTTTGTGAAGGCCATTTTCAATAGGTAAATGTATTTGCACAAATCGTCTGAGCAAAATCAATTTGAAAATTCACATTATCTTTCTTCACAAATAATTTACCATTTTTTCAGTTCACAAGTTTTTGAAATTTAAATTATTTGACACTTTGATAAAAAGAGTAAAAAAATAAAGCACAAATTAACATTGTCATGTTTTCTATAATTACTCTTATAAATAATAATATAAAACATTGGATGGGGCCTATTTTTATTGGGTGATTTAATAACAATTATAATAATATATGCTTATTTTTTTAAGGGATACAGAACAATATTGTATTCATTTTTCGACTCATATAGGTTCCATTGCTTATACGATATGTTTTTCATATCCACCTCAAGGCATATAGTTATACTGTAAAATAAAAGGAAATGTACATTTATACTTGTTCATGTATACAAATTGGCTATGGTAATAATTTTATTGTTCAATTTTAATTTTATAATATATTATACAACTTCTGATCAGTCATCAAGTTTAAACCAATGTCATATCAACACAATTTCCTGGAAATGCATGTGGTTATATTAGTTGTCTAAAAATTTAATTATAGACGTGGGAACTAGTGTAATAATTCTTTATTCAGGACCTCTAATTGCTTTACAGTTTTGTCCCATGGAGTCCCTCATCATCGTAGAGGGCCTAAGCATGGCTTGCACTCTTGCAGTCAAGTTTGAGCGATATATCTTTTATTTGAAAAAGGTTATTAGCAAAAAACTCAATGTTGGCCATTGCAGAGATGGAGGTCTATTCGCAAGTGACATCACCCCCACCCCGGGGGGGGGGGGGGGGGGGGCAATCAAACTTAAGCACAATCCTTCTGAAATCGCACAATAAGGTAGAAAACGTAATTTAAATATAGAACAAATCTAAAATCCAATTTCATGTCCATTTTAAGTAAAGTACAATTTGAGAAAATTGACAAATTTTGTTATTTCTACCAAAAGTGGAAAACTAGGATTGTGATTTATGCCTCCTTTGGCTTGGCTCTGCCACATATAGATGAAATAATATAAATATCCAAGAAGATGTAGAACTGTGATTTTATCTTTCATAAACTAAACCTTTTGTAAACAAATGTGTAGTTTTATAATTTATTCATTTTGACACTGTTAAAATTTATAACTATATAAGTGTCCAATTTAGTATTCAAACCTTACAATAATAAAGTTGCATGGAGTTTAGTATTGTTTACTTTTTATAACATTTCTCCATGTCTATCCGGTTTTTCCGATTGTCTTTAATTGATGTAAATCTGCAATTCTCCTCTGTCAAAAGGGTCTAAGTTCATTCTATTCCTTATCATTGGGTGCAGGTGGAACCAATCTGTATTATTCGAGTGCAGTACTATGTTAAATTAAAATAATGCAAACCATTTATTTTGATCGGCTGCAAGTTAAGTAATACATCTTTTTGAATATCATTTATTATTGTATTTTTCATGCCCAATGTATAGGTTATGTAACTTATAAAATTAAATCTTTGTACAATATCAATTTATTACATTGAGTAAAAACATTGAGTTTCTCAATGAGTCCCTATGTTGCTGGTTTATATGTTTCTATATAATAGTCTTTTTGTCCAGATGCTTGAAAAACATAAAGATGTGATTCTGGCAACCTTCTATTTACAAGATGGCATCAGATTAGAGCGGCACGCCGGTCGCTGAACATTATGAAAACAAATTACATTTTAGGTTGCTAACATATAGAAAACTCATTTAATACAACATTTACATGTAAAGTTATATATAAAACATAACAGTTAGATTTCAAGTAGGTTTGGTATATTAAAATGATAATTATTGGGTGTGGTGCACCATTAGAGGCGGGTCTTTTTATTTGCACCAAAAAGTTTAATCTGATGAAAATTAAATTAAATTTGTCGAAGTTAAGGCTGCAAACTTAGACAATTAAATTTGTTGTAAAGAAATATGTGCCAGAACCAAGCCATATAAGACATAAGTCGCAAATGCTAGTTTTCCACAATAGGCAGAAATTTAAAAATTATCAATGTTTTTTTAACTTTTATTTTATTTAAAAAATATACAGTTCATACATTCAACTTTCATACTACCTGAACAATTTTCAAATATATGATCAAAAAATGTTTTAAAAATGCAATTTAAAATGACCTTGCTTTGTCAATGTAAACGGATAAACAATTTTCAAATGCAGTTTTCTCAAAACTTACATTTTGAATGTTCGAAATTCGATTGTTCATAACTTCACAAGGAAACATCATATGAAACTGATTTTCTTTGCATGTTAAAGATAATAATGTGTAGTTTTATTATCCATAAAATAATTTTAAATTTTCCAACTTATGTCTCATTTGACTTGGCTCTGCCACATATTAAAAAGACAATTATTGTATACCTGCCAACTTTCTTAGGCTCCAATGCGTGAGACAAACCTCGCCACCGCTACTTGGCTACACCTTCTCCCATTTCATCATATCATTTTTTTAGGAGCCGTTTTTAACGTATTTTGCTCTATATTTTCATGTGTGAGAAAAACAATATTGAAATGACTGTGTATGAGTAAGAATTCTGCCAATGCGTGAGAAAAATAATTTATGCGTGAGACGTAAAAAATAGGCGTGAGACTCATGCATAATGCGTGAGAGTTGGCAGTTATATTATTGGGTGTGGTGTACTTATTTATTAGAGCTGGGTCATCTTTATTTGCACCAAAAAGTTTATCTGATGAAAATTAAATTAAATTTGTCAAAGTTAAGGCTGCGAACTTGAGTGAAAGTGATGCAGGGTTACTTCATTTAGACGTTTAAATTTGTTGTAAAGATATATGGTCATTGAGTGGGGCCAATGAATGTTGCTATATTGTCAGTTATATCATTCAATAATGTTAAATTTATTTCAGAGAAAATGCCATAGACATATAACAGCTGTTTTATGAATTAAATTTGTTTTGTTCTTATACAAGACATTTTGTTTATTTTACACTTCTGTATTCTGGAACCTTTCCCTCTAAAATGGATATTCTTTTGAGGGTATTAACACATCCTTGTTGGTAAACAGAAGTGGTACAAATTGATGATACTCCACATTATCAATTGTATAATCTCAATATTTAATTTCATATATCACGCTGTGGGCCTTTAAGAGCTATTTTGTGTAATGAAGTTTTTTTTTCTGATATTCTGAGAACATTGCTATGTTCCATAACTTGTAAGTCTACAAGACATATTTCTTGCAAGTAGGATATTAACGCATCCTTGTTGATTAACTTAAAGTGGTACCGATTTGATGATATTATACTTTATACTATCAGTTATATCATTCGATATTATTAAAAAGTTATTTTAGATAAAATTCTGTAAGCCTATAAGTATAACAGATGTTTTTTCACAAGTGTTTCTACTTTTTGATATGAGACAAAGTTATTCTTCTATCTTTAGAAAGTTTTCACTCTACAACATACATATTTCTTGTGAGAAAATGAACACATTTTTGTTGGTAAACTGAAGTGGTACCAATAAGTAAGCTGTACTCTATCAATTACAGTATATATTAACGAATAATTGTAAAATTTAATTTTAAAAGGCCTATAACAGCTGTTCTGTGTAATTAAGTTTCTTTCTTCCTGACATAAGACTTAGTTGATCCTTGCGCTTTTACCTTCCTGGAACCTTTCTCTCTACAATAGCCATATTTCTTACGAGGATATTAACACATCCTTATTGGTAAACTAAAGTGGTACCGATCAATACCATCCCTATCACTTATATCATTCAATGATTGTAAAATTTACTTAAAATAAAATGCCATAGGCCTATAACAGCTGTTACTTGTAATTAATTTTCTTTCTTCCTGACATAAGACATAGTCTCCTTATTCATCAGTCTTCAGGATACTTTTTGCTCTACAAAAACATGTATATATGTACATGTGTATGTACATGATATTTTTCTTATGAGGATATTAACACATCCTTATTGGTAAACTGAAGTGGCACCAATCAACATGCCCATAGCCAGGGGGAGGGGGTTCCTGGGGGCTCATACAAACCCCACTTTTTCAGCGAACCCCCATTGAAAAACGAACCCCGAACCCCAATATCGAACCATTTTTCCTATTTTCGCATCTGTATCTAGTATTAACTGCACTCTTACTATTCTAAAATCACCATTCATATCAATATGCCAAATACACACTACTAAATTGTAGTCCCCCAGCCAACACAAGGTCATTTCCCCTTGACTCCACCGGGGCCCTTAGAGGCAAACCCTTCTATAGGAGTATCTGGTTACGGGCCTGAATCAATACTATACCCTATCACTTGTACCATCAGTAATCTTAAAAAATATTTCAGATTTAATGCTGATGCTGAAGGCCTATATATAGTAACAGCTGTTTTACCAAATTAAGTCTGTAAGACGTAAGACATAGTTCAACCTTGCGCTTCTATTTTCAGGAACATTTTGCTCTACAATAGACATATTTCTTGCACGGATATTAACACATCCTATTTGGTTAACTGGAGTGGTACCAATCAACAATAGTATACACTAGATTTAATCATTCAATAATTTTAAAAATTAATTTCATATAAAATGCTGTAGGCTCTGTTTTAGTTTAATTTATATTTGTTTCTTCTACTTTTTGATGTGAATATACTTTTAGTTCATCTTTGTGCTTCTGTCTACCAGAACTTTTTATTCTAATGCAATAGACATATTTCTTGTGAGGATATTAACACATTCTTGTTGGTAAATTGAAGCGGTACCAATGGGTCAGTTAGATCATTCGATAATGTTAGGTAGGTTAGGTAGGCCTGTGACAGTTGTTTTACATTAACCAGCTTTCGAAACACATGACGCAGGACTGTAGGACGTGCATCAGAGCGTGAAGCCATAGTGCGCATGCAGAAGCAATGACTGTTCGTTTGGTCCCTCCACGGTGCGACAGGCTTCAGCTGATTTGGCGTTGCCCTGAGTGTGCGGCCGTGTTGAGCATTAGGATGAAATTAAGAAGGATTTGAATTAATTTCGAGTCATAAATTCAATTTAGACTACGTATTTCATTTAGGGCCTAGTTAAAAGATTGTTTTGTTGTCATAAGTCTGTAAATAATAAGAATATGATTATAATTTTAGTAATCAGTGTTTCGCATACCATCCAGCTAGTTAGGATGAGGCCTCTAAGCTACATTCCAAGCTATCACCCTACAGTAGACACAACCATGGAGAAAAGAACACAACATACTAGGCCTAGCTCTGAAACTACTAGATGCGCCTCTGAAATATATTTCATATGATTATATAGGTTTTAATAGAAAAAAGGTATAGCATTATCTTTATTTTTATGGATTGTGCAAGACATGAGGTCTTATGCCTCCATGGAAAGATAAGATCACGGTTCATAAAATCGAAATGGCTTTATATTCGAGACGCAGAAGGCTGTACAACGGCCTTCATAGTTGACTGACTTTCCCATCCCACCTCACCGCATCATTGTTTCGAAAGCTTCTTATTTATCTATTGTAGAGTGAACATTTCAATCTATGATAGATATAGGTCATGTGAGAATTTTAATGCATACTTGTTGGTAAACTGAAATCGTACCAAACAATAATACTCAATCACATTGTATCATTCTAGAATCTTCAAATTTATTTCAGATAAAATGGTATAGGCCTAACAGCTATGTTACTTAAATTAAATTTTATTTTCATGACATAGTTCATCCTTACACTTCTATCTTTCTGGAACTTTTCGCTCTACAATAGACATATTTCTTGCAAGGATATTAACACATCCATTTTTGTAACTAAAATGGTTTCAATCGACGCAGATGATTAATAGAGATTGTCATACAGGAAGATGTGGAGGTTGATGTCATAAGTCATCTATAAAAAAGAATTATAAATTGCTCAATGTAAAATGAAGATGGATAAAAATAGTTCATAGTCAATCATTAAATTTTTATTATTGAATAATCATACAAGATAATTATCATTTCCAAGCTTTAAGCCTAATTTCGTTCTCATCTATAAAAATACTGACAATGGGGATGGATTAAAAAAGTTTTGTAGTTGCATTAAAAGTATGTTCAGACTCAACGATTAAGCGGAGCGTAACGTACGCGGCATACGATAATTTGTGTCTGAACTAGCCGGCGATTAGCGTAAGTCACTAATCCAGAGCATAGCTTGAGCTTCCTGCAAACCCGGTTTAGCGTAAGCTACAGAGCTACGCCTCGTACACCTGAATGGTTTGTCTTTGTGTTACACGTTGTCCAATGACAATTTGCAATCTGTCTGCACTGGCCAATCAATTACGGATCACTTGTCAAACAAAAACTCACTAGTGGCAATTTTAAAATTGCCTATGACTTGCGCTACGCCTTGTGTCCGAACACCTTGGCTGTTACGTCGCAGATTAGCTTGCACCTTGCTTACGCTAAGCTCTGCTTAAGCCATGAATCTGAACATAGCCTAAGTTATTAATTACAAATTTGACACAATAATGTTGGGGTGTTCACCAGTATCTCAGACCGACGAAATAAGAAAAACATATGGAATGTATGGTACAACTCATTTTGCATCTGACAGATGTAGGGCTAGAAGGCCAGAGTAGTGAAGGCATCTCGGTGCCACCTGACCTAGAGAGAGAGTGAATCATTATTGCCCCAGGCGTGTCTAGAATTAGACGAGGGGCCCGTTCGGGCGAGAATCGAGAAAACAAAACATAGGGTAAAAATCAGATTTTATCCACGGCTGGTATGTCCGTTCGCGCAAAACTCTGAATTCTAAAAACACCGGATGCCTAGCAAAAAAACTAATGATGCAGGTGATGTTTTCAATCACTCTATTTGTTTTCCAAAAGCCGCACTACGAATCAAAGTATCTTTACTTTTATGAAATGTTTACAGTAGGCCCTACTAGATTTTATGAAATTGTAAATTTATAGCGAGATATGGCAGTGATCGCCGCAATTTTACTAGAGCAAACTTATGCCCTCTTTCTAATGATCTCCAATGGCCCATGCTCCAACAAATAAAAAATTTTAGGGTTGAATTAATATAAATACGAAAAAACTGCACTACTCTCGATATATATGAAAACAAAATACTCGTTACTCGTGTGTTCAAATCGAGTAAAACATTGGTAAAACGATTAAAAACAGATTAAGTCATAAAAAAGGTTCCCCGCCGCGAAAAATATCCAGTTAATTGCAGGGTTGACATATCAGATATCAAGCTGTTTCGATGTTAAATCCACGGGCGGCCTGCAATTAACACCCGTTCGGGCGAAACCGGGATTTTGTTTAACCAGTTAATAACGGTGTAAAATACTGAAAAAAAGTCGCGCGAACGGCCCCTAGAAGTAGACATGGTTCATCATTATTGTCATCATGGCACCAGGTTGGCGGGAGCGGTCCGGCTAGTCAGTCCTTTGCTGGACCGCTTTTTCGTCAAATGTAACAAAAATTTAGGGTATAACATGAGAGCTCACAGTAGTAGAGTGGTTAGGCACTTGGCTGTCATGCCGATGAACTGTGTTCAATTCCCATCGAGCTCAGCTCTATAACACTTTTACCTTTAATATAATATGTGGACTCTCCAAATTTTCCTGATCTCTTTTATAATGTCTCTGCTGACCTTGTGGCGGCCGGTTGATGTCAACCAGGGTATCCCCATCTTCTATGACAAGAAGTAAACATGCTTCAATACAATATAAGCTCACTATATACACAAAATAAAATCTGAATAATTTAAATATATAAAATGCAAAAATATACTGTACATCTAAAGATAATGTAACAAGTTTTGTTTTAAAGAAAAGAAGATTTGAATAGGAAAGAGATTAAGATCAGGATGAATGGAATTCCAGAGTTTGGCTACCCAACATAAGTGAGTTTGGAACAATGAAGTATGAACCAGAACACTGTAGGGTCTGTTAATAAGTTGGAAACTTAAGGAAAAGGCCCCCCCCCCCATCCACCCATGCATACCAAAGCTGGACACCCTCCTCCTGACTGCTGAACATTTAAGTTAAACCTTTCAAACCAACTCATATACCTACCAACTTTTTGAAGCACAACGTGTGAGATATCGTTGCTTTCAGATAAGATGTTAAGCCATTGGTCCAATGTACAACGTTAAAAAACATTCTCTGCGGAAAAAGTGTACTGCCCAATTACCACCAGAAGGACCTCACTGGAAAGAAGTCCACTTCAGAATTTCGTGGGTTATCCTTCGTTATCCAACGACACCAAATAAAATCACTCAAATTACCCAGTCTAAAAAAGCAGATACCATAGGTATATCTTGGGGAAACAGTAGCTTTATTCACATTGATATAAAGAAGTAGAACTGCCATGACGTCACACGAGCACATATGGAAATCACAAAATTTCTCCCATTATTCTATAGCTCCATATATTAATACCATGCAGTGAAAGAGTTCATATGTTTTTTTACATTTGTTTTGTCAACAAATATCAAACGCTTTATATGATTAACTGTTGATATTCTGATGAACTCCAAATAAATTATTTAAAATGTTTTTTTATTTGTCAGGGTGAATTAAAAAGGGTTATGAGTACATCAAATTGTTACAAGACAAAAAGTGAACAACTTTGTGAGGGTGCAGAGGCCACAAGGATACGGGTATGTATTTTATGAATGAATATGAGGCAAGGCATAGCAAAACCACCAAGTTGTCGCACAGGAAGTTATTGAGAAATAAGCAAATAAACAACAGGAAAT
>JAOTQE010098900.1:0-14066 GCA_025631205.1 Nesometra sesokonis
TTGATGTGTAGTGCTGTAGGTTGGTGGTTCAATTGATGTGTAGTGCTGTAGGTTGGTGGTTCAATTGATGTGTAGTGCTGTAGGCTGGTGGTTCAATTGATGTGTAGTGCTGTAGGCTGGTGGTTCAATTGATGTGTAGTGCTGTAGGTTGGTGGTTCAATTGATGTGTAGTGCTGTAGGCTGGTGGTTCAATTGATGTGTAGTGCTGTAGGCTGGTGGTTCAATTGATGTGTAGTGCTGTAGGCTGGTGGTTCAGTTGATGTGTAGTGCTGTAGGTTGGTGGTTCAGTTGATGTGTAGTGCTGTAGGTTGGTGGTTCAATTGATGTGTAGTGCTGTAGGTTGGTGGTTCAATTGATGTGTAGTACTGTAGGTTGGTGGTTCAATTGATGTGATGTAGGTTGGTGGTTCAATTGATGTGTAGTGCTGTAGGTTGGTGTTTCAATTTATGTGTAGTGCTGTAGGTTGGTAGTTCTATTCATGGATTGGCGGTGTAGGTTGGAATGGTTCCCATCGTGTAAAAATTTAAAAAAAATAATAATAAATAAAATAATCGTAATTGATTAGTGTAAATTTTATTTTAGCCACCTGTTATATTTTTTTTATTTAAGGTTTTTCTGTCAAGTAGGTCAACGTACTGTGTGATGTTTAGTTTAGCAGATAAACTGGATGGAAAAGCTAGACCACGATGTTCTCCATCAGTACAGGTTTGTAATTTGTTTAATACAGTACAAACTAAACGTGTTTTTTAATAATTATAGTGAATAGTATATATTATAATTATTGAAATTACAGTTACTAACAGTTTAGACTAATCGAATCATTTGGCCTAGATGCGTTTGAAATGTGACAGGCAGTCGTCGCATTGTGGGTCAGGGCTGATTCAAAGTGTGGCAAAAATCAAAATCGGTGAATATGGAATTTTGAATTTCTTTTATTTGTTTTCAGTCCAAAATAAAATTTTCAATAAGCCATTTCACGGTTTTAACTGCGCATGTCCGTTACCAATGCCAAGTAATAAAACGACGCGCGGTTCTTATTGAAAATAATATAATTGCCACGCGTTTTATTACTTGACCTTAATCTGCACATGCGCAGTTGAAACCGTGAAATAGCTTATTGATTTCATTATTGTCGTTTAGACGAGGGAACAGTAAAAAGTGCAAAAAATCACTAAGACATATAAAAGCCCAAATTTTGAATAACATCGTGTATTTTTTTTAAATAAAACTTTCAACTTTACATTTGACATATTATAGTCCTACTGTTTAGCCAAATCAGATATGCAATGAACAATAATAGAAGCGTTATTAACTAGAAGAAGTCGGGGCTTAATTTGGTGAAAAACGCCAAAAACCATAATTTTATGGAAAAAGTACAAAAATAGTTATGATTCCTATGGATTCCCGTAAAATATTCTATATATTTACTTGTAGAAAAGTCAAAATGTAAGTTTATAGCAGTTTTAGTTGCCAATATTTGCCACACTGCATGCACGAGTCAATTAATCGTACCCTATTTGGTCACTTTTAGCTATTATTATTTTGAATTGATTAGAATTAGAATGCAGCGCACAGAGGGCCAGAATGAACTCAGTGTGCCAAAAAATACTCATTAAAAACGCTCGAACAAGTTATCGTATCTGGCAATAAAGGGGTTTGCAGACCCGTAGAATACGATGGACATATTTTTAAAACTGTATGACGTCATCAAAATATTGTTTTCTGATTGGACGCGACCAATTTTTATTAAACGATAAAGATAATACATGTAACACTTATCTTTAAACATAATAAGGGATCTTGACACCCATAGATTTTAATAAACATTATTTTTAATTATGACGTCATCAAAATACTGTTTTCTGATTAGTCGAGGCCAAAATTCCGATTTTATGAAAACCAAGGAGGTTTTATAGTTCACTATAAAATCTCCTTGTGAAGACATAGTATATGTTACATTTGTATTTCAACATGTGAGGGATTTGAACACCCGTATAATGCAATAGACATAATGAAAACCATGGCATCATCAAAATATTGCATTCTGCTTGGACGAGGTCAAAATTCATTTTAATGACATAATACAGCCCACATATATATTTTACCATACGAGGGATTGGACACCCGTGGAATTCAACTCATGCTCATAAAAAATCCATTTCCATTTACATAATGATGGCAATTTTATTTGATTTTCAACTGTACAGAGTATTTAATGCATTTACAAGTCAGAGTTTGACAAAGCAATATCAATACCTTTGGTTTAATAACATTTTACTAGAACTTCAAGGTCTACATACAATTTTAATCAATCTAAAAAATGCAATTAACTGTAAAATCAATAACTGTAAAATGCATTAAACAAATAAAAATGTATATTGTCACTATATGTACCTTATTCCACATATTTCAATCTATGTATCAATTCACGTTGAAGTTTAGCCTGGTTAATGGGCCATATTATCACCATTAATCAATAGTGATTTAACGAATTGATGTCTTGTGGAGCTAGAATGTTATTGCCCAGATCTAGTACCGGAGTGTCATTTTGTGACTATCCAAGAAGACAGTGAGAAATGACAGCCAAAATAATGATGTGAACTTCAATGGTGGATTAATTAGGATAACACCAAACTATTGTATAATAACACAAACCAAAAAGCATACTGAGGCTAACTTGTCATGTAGACGTGTTTAATAAGGTATACGCTTAGTTTTGTAGTTATTTGTTGTATAATAACAGTCTAGTAATACATTACTACATAGATACAGCAAGGTTTCAATAGAACGCAATCCAAAGTACTCGAACAAATCCAAAAGAGAGCTCTCCGTATTATATTTCCGCAACTCAGTTACAATCAGTCTCTTAATGCAAGTAACCTTCCTAAACTCACAGAACGTCGCAACCGACTATGCCAACAATATTTTTGTAGAATTAAAAATTCTGCACATAGGCTGAACCATCTCCTACCTGCAGAACGTTCAATAAAATATAATCTCAGAAAGTCAAATCCATTCCAAAATTAAAACCGGAAAGATCGAACAAATTTATTATTAACTATGACATTTTTAAAGGTTGGTTATCTCGGTTCCGTTGCTGTTGGTTTACGAACTCTAATCAATATTTTTATTATACGAACTAATATTTGGTCAATGTTGACTATAGTATTGTTTTTAATTCTTGGTGTTATATATTTATATGTTTTTTGTTATACTTCAATTTGGTTCTTCGTACCTGATTGCAATAAAGTTAATAAAGTAAAGTAAAGTAACATTATCAAAAACCAGTCATATGCATTACTCTTCTCCGAAATTCATCTCTGATCTTATCCACTTATATTCTCCAAATCGGACCCTTAGGTCATCTGAAATGTCACTTCTTTCTCATTCTGTCCATCCCTCAACACAATTCTATGGTAGACGGTCTTTCATTTGTGCCGCTGTAGCCTTATGGAATGACCTACCAACTGACATCCGACAGGCAAGCTCCATTAGCACCTTCAAACAGCTTTTAAAATCTCACCTTTTTAATTTACATTTTTTAAAAGTTTTTTTCTGATTTTTATTTTTATTGTAAAGCGCATTTAGGCTTGCAGAATGCGCTCTATCAAGCATTAATTATTATTTTTATTTATTATGCATATTTTTTTATGATAATTGTCGTATGTTCTTTTACTTTTTAAGGGAATGTCTAAAATGACTAATTTACAAATGACCGTTTTCTGGATTAGATCCGTATACGAACATAATATACTGCGCTGCGCAGGGGAACAGCAGTTTATTAATAACAAAATAGCTGTCCCCCCGATTTGTTTAGTTGCAACTCATAAAGATCAGCTTAAGGGAAGTGAAGAAGAAAAAATAGCAGAGGTAAGACAATACATTTTTTATGTTGTTCATTGTTTGCTTTCACTTGTTTTGTTTTTATGTTCGCTTCCAGACGCGCAATATAAACATGTAAACCAGTTTTCTGCATCATTTTAACATGATATGTGAGGTCTCATCACAAAGTGAGTCTCATCGTAGGTGATATCAAATTGAGATAATCACCAAAATAGGTCTGAAGTCAATTTTTTGTGAAATTTAAGTTTTAATAAATTAGGAGTATTATGGTACCGTAAATAATGTTCAACTTTTTATCTTAATTACCGTATCCGTCTTTATACTTGTAATGCTTTTATGTAGGATCCCATTGAAAATAAGTTTTACTTAAAGAAACTTTCATGGGTTTCCTTGCATCATGCATTATTAGTAATCGTTATATTGTTTTATTGTTTTATATGTACTTTTATCATGTGACTTGTATACGTTTGTAAATATGATGATGCTAAATAAACCAAATCAAATCAAACTTGTATTTCATTATAATATACTTTTTAGGTCAGATTTCATGCAGGAAAGTGTTCTTCATGCAGATTGTCTGAGATTTATAGTCTCTTTATTATTTATTTTTAGATTGCTTTATTTCTGATTTTCTCAACATTGTATTTCTATACATAAATATTTCAAATGCTCATATCTTGGGATCTACTTATCCAATGAATGTCATTTAAAGTGTAGATTACAGCTTAAATTATACTGTTTTGGATGGTACCAATAACCCAATTTTGGATTTTTCTACCATGAGACTTATTTTGTGGTGAGACCTCACATATGTCGAAGCAGATTTTTTTTTTTTGCATTTGACAAGAGTACCCACTTTATTTTCATATGTATTCCAAGCTTTTTTAATAATTTCCTAACTATCCATAACTTTTACAATTGTATCAACATAACTTTTTTTTAAAAACATGTTTATTAAATGTAATTTGTTTTATTTACAGATTAAGGCCATATATACCCAAATATTTAAAGCAATAAAGGATATGCCATTTGAAGTGCACGTAGACCGTGAGACGTACGCAGTAGACAACACCAACTCATTGGACAAAGATATTGAAAAGTTAAAAAGAAATACATCCAGCTACATGAAATCATTGGAAAAAGTAATCCCTGTAACCTGGGTTGATCTCCAGTCAAAACTTCAAGACATCAGTAAAACTAGACTACACATGTCTTTAGATGAGGTAACAATTGTTTTTAATTTATAATTGTATTTCCAGAATTGAAACACTTTTAGAAATAATAGAAGTAAACAGTGGTAAAGAGAAAACATAATATTTCATTATGGTTGATTTAAATTTATACCATTTCGTTTGATATTCAACAACTTAAACTTATGTTGAATCAGTAGGACGTTTAACAATAATATTTTCGAAACTAAACTGTCAAATCAGTCAGACTTTCGTATTTATTCCCCGGTTATTTTGGTCCTGTTTTATAATAATTAGTGATTTTAAATAAACAATAGAAGTTGGACGGAAGTATGTTTTCGCTAGTGTTTGAATTATGAATTACGTCGACGGCCCTCTATTTTTTTCAACCCAAAACAAATGTAAATATCTTTACAGTTTCACTGTTTCTTTTACGAATAGACTTCTCAAAGAATGACGATCTTCCACTAAATATGCTGCCCTGTAGAGGTCTGTTTGTGTGCAGATACAAATTGCTTATGTTGCATCTGTTGTCATGAGGCTGGTCCTGGAGATTTTTTGATTGTGACTGATTTCTGATTTGTATGGCTCTCTAAGTAATTAAATAGCACACTGGTTAAACATTGCTATTTTTTAATAGTGTGTTTATGCTAGTAAAATATAACTAATGTTACATTTTTTTATTGAAATGCCAATTCAATTATAACTCTTAGGTTGCCATTATTGCTAATAAATGTGGAATTTCCAAGACTGGGCTCGTTACTGTTCTGGATTATCTGAATGACACTGGTATACTGTTTTACTCTAAGACAAACAAGAAGTTGAAGAATTCTGTCATAGTAGACTTGCGGATGATGATCGAAATGTTAAGGCAGATAATCACAGCCACAGATGACAGTAAGAAAGTAAGTGAGGATATCACTTATATTTATACAGCATATGGTATCAACATTCCATATGCGTTAAAAACACTCCACTTAGAATAAACTCTTTCAATTAGACACTACAAGTAAAGTTTTTTTTTTCAAATAAACGGCTCGTTAAGTAAATATGAACTAATTAATGTTAAAAATTTATTTTTTTACATCGTCATTATTGGTGTGTTTCTTTTTGGGCACCTTATGTGTGGGCGAGTGTGTGTGTGTGTGGGGGTGTATACTCTCCACACACCCCCACACATATACGACATACATACATAATATATACATAAATTCATGAGAAAATATGAGAAAATCTGCTGAGGGTGAAAGGAAGTTGCCCCAACCGGGACTCGAACCCGGGTATTCTGCTTGATATGCAGACGTCTATACTACTCAGCCACTGGGACCTATGTGGTGAGTTCGACCGAAAAGCAATTCTCCTCACACTTAACATCGTATGTCGTAACAACGGTAGCCCTCCGGTACGCATGCAATTAAAGATCAATTTGATACACTTCTCATTGTAGATAAATCTGATTTATGTACAATGAGAAGTGTAAATCTTATTGTTTCTTTACTTAATGTTCTTTTATCTATATCATATTTGTAGTGGCCTGCATTCATCCATTCATGGAATATACTCGATAATGAGGGAATTCTAAAAGAAAAGTTACTACGTCACATGTGGGATGATAAGATTAAGGAAGACGATAGTCGGTTTGAGGCCTTCATTGAATTCATGAAGGTTTTTGGACTGCTTTTTGAGATGGTGAGTTAATCTTTACTACACACTTGTCTAAAGGGTTTATTTACAACTCCATGTACGTACCTCCTTCAAAAATAATATTCAAATTTAATTCAGCAGACTGCAATATTTTCACATTATAGCATAATAAGATACTTTTAAGTCCTAATAAAATATGCCAGCTGTCGGAGTATCAGGAATGCTATACATGCCTTTGTTAGAATTTTGTCAACAAGCAATACTAGTTGTTAATTCTAGTAGACACTGGATAAAATTTGCATATATCTGGCCAAGGTTATAAAAACTTACGTTTTGGCTGTACGGTTATCATTGCTGGCTTAGCCCTAAAGCTGTAATGACGAAGGGTAGACCCAGAAACGGTTCCGTCTGCAGATGAGGGCTTAATCCTAGTGGCTATTTGATTGATTTTTCCGATCTTTGTCGGATTTTCACTACTGTTACGTTTAATAATTATTACATTTTGCATAATGGCCGCCTTTCGTTTTCATGGGCTTTCCCAATTCTGTTTATCTATATATACAATTTACATCAATATGTGAGAAACAATGAAAAACATATATGTAGGCTTATTGGCAAAAACTAAATCAAACATAACAGTATAGAAGGTTGGACTAACAAACGTATATACATATATACATATAACAGTATGTTAACTACAATTATAAAGAAACATGGTAAAAAATAATTTTAAGCAATAGAAGCATAAGAAAATAACATTCTATGTATATCAAAATATATTATTGAAAAGTCTGTAATAATTTTTGGAGATATTTAAATTATTTGATGCTTGTACATATGAGCTTGTTCCACTCAATAGCTCCACGATATGACAAACTTCTCTTTTTATAATTAGTTTTTGGTTTAGGAATATAAAGATTATATTTACTTTTGCGGAAATCATAGTTATTATCAGATAAAGAAAAGAAGTCCTTCCCGATCCGATGGTGTGGTGTGTGGTCGTATCGGTGGTTGTGGGGCGTTTCGGCGTGTCCTGAGATTTCAGAGTGTACTTAGTGGCGGTGGAGGATGGGGATGTGGAGAATGGGTTGGTGATTGTTTTTCTCTCCGGTGCTGGTATTGTTGATGGTCCTGATGGCTGGTTGAACTACGTCTGCTGTTCTCGGGAGGGGGCGTTTGGTGTTGGACTTGTGGAGCGGCTGTGGACGGGGGGCTCTATTTCATGTGGGTAATTTTGGTCTTGAAGCTGGGGCCTGGTCCTGACGCTGTTTTTGCACATTTGGATTGGTCGGGCTGGATGTGGTTGTTTGGTGCTTGGCAATGGCTCTGGTTTTTGTTTTGTGGTGGTTCTGATTGTTTGATGCTTTTGGAATTGGTGCGTGTAGGCTGGGATTTTGTGGCCGGGCTTCTATTTCTGGTCGCGACGTGATTTGTGTCGGGGTGTTGGGTCCTGTCGCAATGGCGTTGGTCTCGTTGCTTGAGTGTGTATTGTATTTTCATACTTGAAACTGATATGTGGACCTTACGGATCCCTTATAACACCTTTAACAATATTATAAGGGAGTGTGTTTTATTAATTTTCAATACCACTTGTCTTGTTTATACTATTTTAACTCATTTTAAATTTGTATTAATATCATGCATTGTTTTCAATAATGTAATGCGATTTTGACCAAGTAAATGAATGAATGAATAAATACAGGTCCTAATAGGGTCCTACTTTTAAAAATGTGACTGTATTGTTATTAAACACATTATAGGCCTACATAAATGAAATTAGGTGGTTACTTCTATCTTTGAAAATACAATGCAAAATAGAATATTACAAATTGCTTCGCCTATAGGTACAGTAACACTATGAATATCCATACTGTAGTTATGTACCTAACGATGTATGCATAATTGTTTTAATAAGTTGTTTTGTATGAATTGATTCTCTCACAATACGAATTTAATCATTTTCAAAGGAAAAGCAAGACGGCGAACGAATATTTTTGGTTCCATCCCGTATGAAAATTATGACGGAAAATATGGAGATCAAGAAAGATGAGGAGCAGACGATATCAATCTATGTGACTCCTACTGACTTCCTTCCTGATGCTGTCTACAATGTGGCAGTTGTTACATTTTTGAAATGGATGGAAGACAAAGGTAGAAGTACCAAAAGCGAGCATGTCAAGCTGTTCCAGAATCGCAGTGATTTTGATTTGTATGATGACCATCGTGTTAGTCTGGGTGCAGTTAATTATAAGAACAAACATGGATTAAAGGTAAATGTTTCAACTTTAGTATACCGTATTCAGAATACAACCAGAGTGAAACTAAGGTCCATGTGTATATCATTAGAATATAACAAAAATTTATCAGAAATCAAATGATATCAGAAATATGTATGTTTTTGTTTGATGTTAGACCTAGAAACGGTAAGGAATTAAAATCATTCTAGTAATGTTTCTATGACAATTACTTCAGACTACTATGTTGATCTCGCATTTTGATAGTGACGCTATTTCTATTCAAGAAAATTCTATGTATGGAAGAATTTCCATGGTTATGTTTAGATTTTGCCTTAATACTCCAAATAGACCAACTTCCAATAATGTTCTTTTATCAAATTAGAGAACAAATTTAAATAATTTATGTATTACAATTATTCATGTAATTAATTTCTTATATAGCTTGAAATATCTCACATAACTAAAGTTGATGAAATTGGCAATGAAGTAACTTTAGAACCACAATCCAGCGTCTGCATGGAGGTAAGTTAACATGAGTGTAGATTATCAATTCAAATAGGCTAATAACGAACAACATTGAATAGAGAAGTAGACTCTGACGTCACATCAGCTCTTTTATGCCAGAAGTTACAATACTGGCATGCTTAAAGTGCAATTACAATTGTCATCGAATGCGTATTTTCCGGATCATTATGGTGCAGTTGATGTTTCTAGATTTTGAAAAGGCATTCGATTCTCTGGAATGGAATTTTGTGTTTCAGGTATAAAAAAGCTAAACTTTGGAATAAAATTTATTGATTTCAGTAAATCGTTATATAACGATGTAGTACAGAAAGAGCTATTCCAGCAGGATTTTTGTGCCATAATTGAATTTTTATGCTATTTCTGTCCTTTTGGAGATGCTGGATGCAAAAAACTCAGGTACCATTTTTTTCGACTATGCCTTTGACCGCTTTATTGAATTTCAAGATGGCTACCTTTGACTTACATATCACACAGAACATAGTCAATGGTATCACTGGAAAGGGAATTGAACACTGATCAAAAAGTTCCATTACACCTATACCGATAAACCAATAGTTCCGGAGATATCCAACATTTTAAATAGTCACATGACCAAATTAGAGGCCATAGGTCAAAAATTAAATTTTGAAAAACACCATCGTGTTTGGTATCATTTTATAGCTCTTGTTGTGCCGAGCAATTTTCAACAGTGAATGTATACCTAAAAGTGTATATTTATTAATATATTTCCAAATAAAGTATATGTCAAATATCTCATAATGTTAAAAACTGTATAAATGATTATATACACCCTAATTTTAACCTTAAATTTGAAATATCCCGAAAACAGTACAGTTAAAGCTAAAATGCATTGTAAAACTGTGTTTAGTAGTATTAGAGCTTTCATATGACACCCAACATGATGGTATTTTTCAAATTTTAATTTTTGATAATTGACCTTTGTTTTGGTCACATGAATATTTAAATTATGAATTATCTCCATAACTATTTTGGTTTATCGGTATAGGTGCAATGGAACTTTTTGTTCAGTGTACAATTTATTTTCCTTTGATACCACTGATGACCATGTTCCATATGGGTTTTTATTCAAAGGTAACCATTTTGAATTTCAAAAGGACGGCTGAAGGAGTGGTCGAAAAAAATGGTACCAAACTTTTTTGTATTCAGCATTCCCAAAATGACGGAAATAGCACAAAAAAAATCAATTTTGCCACAAAAATCCTGCTGGAACCTCAATTCTGACATAGCTTTTCGTACTAATATTAGTAGTTGTATTATGAATGACGGGCATTCATCGACGTATTTTTCAGTCAAAAAAGGGGTACGTCAGGGAGATTCCTGCAGTCCATATTTTTTATTTTTATCAATAGAAGTATTGGCATTTTATATTAGGAATGAAAACAATATAAAAGGAATTACAATAAACGAACGAGAATTTAAAATAATTCAATATGCGGATGATTCTACGTGTATTTTGCAAGACGAAATATCAGCAAGAAAATTAATCTGTTTCATAGAACATTTCACATTGTTATCAGGTTAAAATTAGATATAAGTAAATCACAAACTATATGGCTTGGCTCAAATAGACAACAAATAATAAGCCTTTAGATATGCAATGGCTATATTAGAAGTATGTTTAAAACAATAAAGATAAAATGGGTAGAACGGTATAACACAAACATAAATTCATCTGGTGCTCGACGTTACAGGCATGTTTTAAACAATATGGATGCAACATGACTCATTGTAATGTGAATGCCGACTGTGTTCGGCAATGAAAAATGTCCCCTGTTTTATAAAGATATGTTAAATGTCTATTTTGAATTAGTATATCCTGATAGTACCTTTGAAGGATCACAGTATATATGGTATAATTAAAAAAACGTCTGATATTGGTATATTTTTAGTAAGTCTTTTTTTATGAAAACGGTAATAGAATTCCCATCACAACATGGGTTGAGATAGGTTTGTCCCTAAGCAATTTTATGCACTGGAGAAGAATAATTGCAGCCATACCTGTACATTGGCAAGGAAAAAATAATAATTTGTGATTTATAAGAAAAAAATGTACAAAAAGAGAATTTATAGTAGAAGTGAATATGAAAGGTAAAGAACTGGAAAGTATAAGTACAAAGCATATTCATAAGGTCCTAATAGATAGAATTTATAAAGTGCCAACACCGCAAAGTAAATTTGAGGATGAACTTGGGATTTGTAGTCTAGATAGGAAAGCATTCATGTTCTACCGTTTTTATGTTCTTATGAAACAAAACTCAGAATATTTCAATATAAACTAAACATGAACTGGTCCACAACTAACAGTAGATTAAGAAAAATGGATATGCAGCTTTTAACCTATGTTCTTATTGCAAAACACATGTTAAAATGATTTTACATCTTTTTGTGAAAGATGTATTATCACTCAAAAATGACCAAAAAGTCATAATCATTAATTTTGAAATTAACTTGTTCAATTTAAAGTAGAATCAAAGTTATGAACTTGAGAATAGAAATTACTGTATTTAAAAACTGTTTACTAAGAGTTTTACACTAAAAAGTTACCAAAATTTTAGAGGCTTCCAGCCTTTTTATGGATTTTTGCTAATTTTAAGCATTATAATAATGCAAAGTAGGGGTAAATATTGTTTAAAGATTATAATTTTGGGTGGAATCATCATAATTTATATATTTTTTTCCAAATAAGCAAGTCAGTTTCAAAATCAATTTTTTGTCATTTTTTCAGGTGACAATACATCTAATGTACTGTAGCAATACAACTATGGGCCAAATTTACAAATTGGTAGGAAAATGTTTTGAACACAGAAATACAATTAGACAACAATGCAATATTATTTGGTTACAATACTGAGAATTCACCTATATTAATAAATTTATGTATTCTGTTAAAAAAACAAATTTAATTACAAAAATACAGGAAAATCTCATTTTTTATGTTTTTTAATAGATTAAAACTTAATCATTATGTAAAAAAACATTGCTTATAAAAGAAATACAATGCGTAAATTTCATTAAAAAAATGGAGATTATTGGAGGGTATTTTGCATTATGCATAGGGACTAGTGTTTTGTTGTAAACTGAAATTTTTGCCTTATGATCTCCTCATGAAGAAAATGGATTTATTTCTTATTGTCTTTTATTATACGTGAGGGCGTCTGAGCCATTTTTCTACAAACTATTTCTTTAACACGACTACTTTATAAAATATATTAAATTAATTATACCCCAATAACTGTATAACTTATCTCAGCATGTTTGTAAAAAAAAACATTAAACCTACATTAAAAAAAAACTATTATGTTGACATTATATTAAGTAATCCAAAATCAGAAATCTAAATCTCGGTTAAAAGATGTGCATATCTTTGCTAAAGAAATACAGAATGATGATAATTATATATTAAATATATAACTAAATTTTAGTTCTTTTTATAATTTATTTTCGATTAGTGTAATGCATCGTTAATTTAAATTAATTGTTGACGTTACTTGGATTCTGTAATTGTTTATGGTATTATAAAAAATTGGAATAAAAACATATGAAAAAATATGATGCAGTTCATTTTCCAATATCCAAAATTTGGTGGATGTCCAGGAAGTGGCTCTATATTTTTACGAATTACCCAATTCAAGTTCTTTTTTTATATTTTGGAATTCCAAACAGAAATTGTATCTTTTTGGAATCCACATACTGTGTTAGTATATACTCAATTTAATGTTATTCTGTTTTTCACCTGTCCAATTATACTTACTTATTCTTATACTTCTTCTGAATGTATTGTAGTAGATTAATTATATTGCTTGATTTAATGCGATAATTTAGGAAAGATTCAATTATAAAGAACAAATGAAGACATATTTTTTTTCAATTTTTGTTTTATCATCATCAAAAATAAAAAATAAAGGCGCTTATTTGGGTCAGTTTCATTCTTATCAGGTGTTAACATATTTCAAAGAACAATTGGAGACCGTGTATGGTACCATTGAAGGTGTTGGATATGAACTGCGTGTATGCTGTGACTTGTGCAAACCCATGCTTCAACCCAATTTGCATAAGCTTGTTGAAGAATGCCTGGCAAAAGACAACATCAAGTGTGGTGATAAGCAAATGACAACAGTTCGTTTCAAACGTCTTTTTACAAAGGGTATGTTTACTACAGACAGATATATTGATCTATATTTATTTTTAAACTATATTTAATATCACAATACAACATTGCACAGATTATCAACATCTACTACAGTCCATTTACAAGGCTGTGTTTTGCTTGCAGTGTCGGTAGTAGACCTACGGATAAGCGACAATAACATCAACAACAACAAAATCATCATCATATTATTCAGCTGCTACAACATTAACAACGAATTTTATTAGTCGTTTATATTTTATTATAGAAACTTTTGTTCACAATTTGGCCCAAAGCAATATAAAAGTGAACAGGCAAAGTTGAAGAGTCTACACCAACCAGCACTACCTTAGAGATTTTTTGGGGAAAACGAATCCTATACAATTCAGGAAACAGCAATCTCAGATTAAAAAAAACACCTACCATGGTGCGTTATGTTGACGATAACAGCGTTTAATAATAGTGAAACCCCACCCCCCC
>JAOTQE010098911.1:0-14063 GCA_025631205.1 Nesometra sesokonis
GGCCGCTGTTTGAATAGGTAATCTACAGACGTCGCCTACAGTAATTGATTTTACCCGGCAGAACAAAAGAACACAACAGGGCGATAAGGCTGATATTTTCTGACAAACAGTGACCCCGAGAGGTCAACTTGCTGTACAGATTATGATTAGCTGCTTCGCAGCAAAAACATTATAGCCTCAGGGGCGGATTTAGGGGGGGGGGGGGGCGCAACCTTATATTAGGTGCGCCGGGTCCAAGATTTACAACAAAAACCCATACGACTAAAATACGGCACCAGAGCACCAAAATAGAAGAAGTACCTTTTTTTTTTTGCTCGTCAGGAAAAATCTAAGAACCACGCCCACCCGGAGTTTAAAAGTGTGCCCTCTCTTTCGGCGGATCCTGGATCCACCCCTGAGCCTAATGGTTAAGCTGGAAGGACAATTTTTTCTGAATTTTAAAAGCACATATGTGAGGTCTCACCACAGAATGAGTCTCATGGTAGGAAAATCTAAAATTAAGTTACAATACTTGTATCAGGATAACATAAGCTGTAATCTACACTTTAAATGATATTTATTGGACAAGTAGATCCAAAGATGTGAGCTTTTGAAATTTTCATGTATGAAAATACAGTTTTGAAAATCACTCCTAAAGCAATAGAAAATCACTCCTAAATCACTCCTAAATCCCTCCTAAAGCAATAGAAAAATAAATTAAAGGACTAAAAACTCAGATAGACTGCAAGGACACTTTCCTGGATGAAAACTGACCTAAAAGTATATTATAATGAAATATAAGTACCATAGTACTCATAATTGATCAATACTAAATTTCTCAAAAAATTGACTTCAGACCTATTATGGTGATTATCTCAAATTGATACCACCTACGATGCGACTCATTTTGTGGTGAGACCTCACAATAACACACACAACATGCATAAAATTGGGTAAATTGATTAAAAATTTAAACAAATATGAATACCATTCAAAAGCTTCACCTCGCTTCTTGAAGAACTTATCCCAATAATCTACTGACTGAAATTCACTACTGCTTCTTGGTAACAAATCCATCTAGAAGTCTGTCAATTTAATTCAATTATGATATATATATCACTTTTACCTGCAATGGATAAAATTAAAATTTTGAAATATTCTAGAGAAGATTTCAAGCCATAATTACACTTCTAAAAATGCTTTTATTATTAGCTGATCCGCTACATAGCGGAATCATCTAGCTATTTGTTACTGTACGAAATCAACTTTTTATTCATCTTTTTATTATTCTTATTTCTTTCTCCCCATTTTTGTGTACAGGATTCCTCAACATTGACATACACTATCAACATGAAATTTTCAGGTATCATCGACCTTGATGAGGAATAGACTGATGGAGCGTTTCATTAACATCAGTCATACGTGACGTCATTTACGCGCAAAATTATGTTTTTATGACGTGTTTTTCAATCGACCATATCTACTCAACCAATTGACATTTCGACATCATATTCACTAAACATAAACTTTAGGTCAACCTTTAAAGTCAAGTTAAAAATTAACTCACGCGTGCGCCATTATGCGCACGAATGCGCACGTTAAATTTTTAAAACGCTCGAAATCAAATTCTGATTACATTAGAGCACGTTTCAGACCATTTCGAGCATTTAACTTTTTTCGCAATTTTTGCACACGTAGCACGCAAAGGTGATAGAAATGATTTTTTTTTCTACTATTGTGAGTTTTTGACATTATATTGACACATCTACATCAATTTCAGTCATTTTAGGAACAATAACAGTGTGCTACGGGCGCCTTAAACTTACGCGTCCTCGTGCGCGTTTTTGACAAAAACAGTGAAATTATGTTAAAAATATGCATATTTTTAATCACTTATAGCTCCTCAGAATGTCCCGTTACCACCAAATTTGATTGCACATTCTGAGAGCCTATGACCTGTAGATAAGATATCATGAGCCATGGAGGTTGCCAGTAACTTGTGACGTTATCAATTCGTCATCTACATTTTAAAAACGTGACTTTTAAACATTTATTATTTGCTATAGTTATGTAAGGTTATCTCGGTAATCGGCTGTCGATTTTCTTCAAAATTTTGATATTTTAGAGTTAAGATATTTCTCTTAGTTTACCATTTTCTTTAGTTAAATTTTTACTGCGTTAAATTGTGACGTCATCTACGTGCACAAGTTTTTCTTGTCCCTTATTACCTAATCAATCATATCTTCATAACGAATTGCCTTTTGCCAATCATAATTCGTAAAAATTAACTTCATGTCCATGTGCACATTTTGGTATCTGAAGATCCAGTGTGCGCAAAACGGTGTGCGTGTACGCGAGCGTTAATTATTTTTAATGAAAAAGAGATTTTTTTATTATAAATTGATAATTTTTTAGCTCAAAATTCTGCACTTTGGTCTAAGGTTCAAATTATATGGATATGATATTCTGAAAGAATATTAATCGTAGATATGATTACATGTGGCAAATGCAAATATGTCATTGTGACGTCGCCATATTTGCATTTTAATTTAACATAGTAAAAATGTAATGGTATTTGATCATATTAATTTTCGGCATATCTCCCTTAATATTCGTCAAATTACATTTAAATTCCTGTATGTTATGACGGAAACAATTCTCTTTCTAGAAAGTACAATTCTTTTCTATTCACTCTGCATCTTGGCTACGTCATCACAGTGTAAACGTGAATTTAACGAAAAGCAACTGCGGATCAGCTAACTCGTCAAAGTGACGAGTTCAGTTCTAGTTAAATTTGTATCCGTATTTGTTAAATAATAGATTCTTATAAAAAGTAAATATATAAGACAGCAAAAGCTAAATAATGTAGAAAGTAACTACTGTAAAACCTCGATTTTACCTGAATTTTATGAAATCTCAATTTTACAACTAAAATCCAGTATAGTTATGATATACGGGGTTTCGATATACTTGGGCCATCACAAAAAAACCCCCCATGGCATTAGTTCGACGCATCTACGATCGCTAACCATTAAGGATATAGCCTCCACATTACCGGAATGCTAGCAACAGCATTTAAAAAAATGTTATAGTAAAAAAAAAACTGAAATGTGCACAGATTATAGGCCTAAAAGCTAAGAAGGTCCTAGGCCTAGTCTACCAGCCTCAGAGAAGATTGGTTGGAAGGGTTAAAAAGTTAATACAAAATTATAATTGGCTTCATTTGGTTAGTTTTTTATTATCTGATCTAGGCCTAAAGTCGCTTCAGTTTCGTTTCAGCCTTATATAATAAGTTGGGCATACACAACCCGGGCCGAAACGACTCAGCAGTAACTCAGGGTGGAGAGAGAAGGACCCTCCCTGCTCGCGCGCTCCCTGCTCACCGTTCAATAGCCTGGCAAAGCCTACTAGGCCTACAGAGTACATAGCAGGCTACACTTAGCACTTACCACCATCAAATTATGTTTGACTAATCTAGTTTATTTATAGGCGAATTCTTTCACATTTTAATTAAATAATGTATACTTTAAATTAATTTAATTCAAATTATTTTGTAGCTCTCACAAAACATATGTGCACAGCTCTATTGTCATTTTATAGTTAGTCGTTAAAATCCAGTCTCAATTTACGTCGTACATCACAACGACTGTTTTGAAAACTACGACCTACATACATAAACCTTTGACCTGCATGTAGTTGTCACACATCACACACAGGAAACGAAAGTATAGTTTACACTTGAAATTAAGATAAATATATCACCATATTTACAGTAAGAAATACTCTACGTGTTATATAGTTTATCCTTCAATCAATGGGGGCTGAAGGAAGTGTGCTACAAGGTTGTAAGTTAGATGAACCATTAGAATCGCCAGGCCATTCACGACAACCAGATTGGGTGATACACCCTGCCCGTCGAGATGATGGTTCGCAGGTGTCCGTGTTCATTCACAAAGGGGACCAGAAATCGGAAGATGCTAGGGTACAAAATGCGGCTAAGGTAAATTCATTATCATTTGTTTTCAATTTATATATACTATGTTTAGTGTATTTGGTATTATATTGATATTTTGTGTCATAAAACTTATTTTTATTTAAAAAAAATTGACATAAATATCTTCCAAAAATAAGCCATGATGATCATGAAAAGTAGCTCATTGATTTCTTTTCACGATAACGGCAGGCAGATATAAAATGGTATGGGCATCTTGAGATAGTACTTTAATACAGATTCAAACAATACAAAATTTTACAATGGCAAACCCTTTAAACATTTTATACTAGACAAGTTAGAATTGGTATTACTGTACAATATGATGCCCATTACAAAATTGTATTGTTAAAAAATATATCTTCAGCAGTCAGTATTTTTTATACAATTTCAAACATTTTCATCATTCAATTGGAAAAGAACCCTTGTCTTGAGTTTTGCAAAAGTTAATCTTGTATTGTCCATCTCGAAGAGAAGCCAATCTTGAGAAGCCCATTATGAAGGTCAATAAAAAAAATAAAAAGAAAATAAACCCCAAGGCTATTTTTTTAGGTTTTACTGTATAATAAATTTCAGTAACAAAAACATAAGATAAAGTATTACAAATAATGTCATCGCTTTTGCAATTTTGTACATTTTGTTAACATGTCAAAAAGGTATTAGTTCTGGACTCGCTCTCCATTCGCCAGTTAGCCATGGGCTAAACTATTTTGAAATTGGCCAGACATAAAGGACCTGGTTTAGCCATTTTAGCTAAAATGTAAGACTTCAATCAGAAATATGGCATAGGCCTACACCATTAAACAAAAGAAGATGTGGCTGAATAAAAAGTCCCTTAACTATGAAAATCAATTGAATATAGCCAATTGGCTAAAGAAAATAGATTTAAGAGTGACCACCAGTAGTTTTATTTTTTTCCTGGCCATGATTTTTCTTATTTCTTTCAGCAACTTAAAGTCCTACGTCATCCAACTATCTTAAAATTCTTTGCATCATGTAAGAATGTTGAGGGCACTTACCTAATCACTGAGCAAGTAAAACCATTGGACTTGGTGCTTGACAGTCTTAGCTCAGAGGAAATATGTGTTGGAATGTATAATGTAATAGAGGCACTCAGCTTCCTGCACACCAGGGTGAGTACTGTAGGCCTAAGTTCACATAGAGATTGCTAAGAAGTAGTGTAATATGATACAGTATACATGTATTTAACAACATGCTATCATTCTTACTTTATCTTTCTCCATCTTTCCTATTTCTACTTTCATTTCATTCTCAATATTGTCTTGGTGAAAAGGCAGGCATTTATTTGTTCCTCCCCTGGGTTTATAGCCTCTCTACCTGAGTTTTGCGGTATTTTATTGTTATTATATATGTTATAATTATTACTTAAATTACATTGCGACATACAGTACAAATATCAAATTTGTTTTCAATTTATTATTGTTACAGTATTTCTATTGCTATTGTTATTGCTATTGTTACTATTATTATCATTGTTATCGTTATTATCATTATTATTATTATAATATCATGGTCGTCATTAGTATTTTTTTAAATTATTGTTATTATTTTTTTAACTGGTCTGTTTAAGGCATCTATATTCTTTTGCCCATTCTTTGTCATTTTCAATCACCCCAAACCATCAAATAATGTTGTATTACTCACCAATTCTGTAAAACCCTTTATTTTCGCATGCCATTAATTTTGTATATATTTTTGTTTTATAGAATGTAAAATGTCATTAATTATTTTAATTTATTTATGATTCTGAATGTTATTGATTTTGGTTTTGAAATAAACTAACTGAAACAGAAACATAAACAAAGGCCAAGATTGCATATGCACATATTAATCATCACAGTAATCATCATTATCATTTTCTTAATCATCATCATAATCATCAAAGTAATCAAGGTCATCATCAACATCCTTCATCATAAACATCAAATTTATTATGTTTTATGTCATTCCTATATTATCTTGCATTTTTAATGGGCTATGTTTTGTCCTATAGTTTTATTTTCATTACTAATCAGGGATGTAATTATGCAGGGCGGAGGTGGGCGGGGCCGCCCACCCTAAAAGTGTTCCACCCACCCTAAAGCTTATTTTAAGACTTTCCACCCAGCCTAATTTTAACCTGCCACCCACCCTAAGCCTCTGAAAAAGGTAAAAATACTGTTTTTAGTCATCATGACACCCACCCTTACATTGTTGCTGGCCCACCCTTGGATTTTTCTAGCTACATCCCTGCTAATGTAAAGTGCATTGCGAGTTCTCCTGTAGCAAATGCACATTATTCTATTATTATTACTCATTTTTTATTTCAGGGAGGCGTATCCCATAACAATGTGTGTACATCTTCTATCTATGTTAGCAGCCAAGATGGAGGATGGCGACTCGGTGGCATGGAACATCTATGTAAATTTGAAGATGCAACACTACAGGTATAGTAATATAAAAAAAAAATTGTGATAGTTTAATTCCCATTTAGTTAAAATAAAATAAAATTAACAAAGAAATTTGCCCGGTTGACCTGCTTGAACATTTATTCACCCAAAGAATTATAAATTCCTGCAATGATCTGCCTGCCAATGCAATTGAAGCTTACACAGTTAAACAATTCAAAGGTCATTTGAAGATGATGAAGGGCTAACAGAGGGCCATGATTAGCACATCAGCCTCTTGCACCACTCTATTGAGTGGTGTAATTTGAGTTTGTTGCATTTCAGAATCCTAATCAAGGTGTCAGGATTTTGAGATTTATCATAATTGCCAGTTTGTGCTCTTGGGAAAGGCACCTTTCTCATACTGCTTATATCTACCTCGCTGTACAATGTTAAGTAAATACTGTAAGTGGTAAATCCTTTGTCTGAGTCTGAAGGCTCATAGGGCTGGAGCTTATTTCTGTTTTCAGTAGCGTGAAGCGGATGAGAGTTTGATACTCCCCCTGGATGGGACGCTAGTCCATCGTAGGTTAATTCCCAGCAATTTGCCGGTACCCATAGTACAGGTAGGTAGATTTAAGCAATGCGAGTAAAGTGTGCTGCTCAGGTGCATAATCAACTGGTGTGAGTGAGTCTCGAATCACCGACCTCTCGATTTGGATTTTGAACCGCAACCGCTGCGCCAACTGCTCCCACTCAAAGCTGTACAAAGGGTACCGACAAATTGCTGAGATGTAACCAGGGTGAGTATTATACTCTCATGCATTTTATGCTACGAAAACTGAGCAGCAAGGCTGGGATGAAGATGTCTAAGGCTGGGCACTCACTGTGTCGTGCGACGGTCGCACAACTAAACCGTAGCTCCCTGTGTGTGTGGTTGCCAGATGCGATGACAGTTTTCTACTCGTCAGCCGACGGGTTTCTTTTAATGGTTGAATCACTAATAACCATCGGCCGATGAGTAGAAGACTATCATCGCGTCTGGCAACCACAAACACAAGGAGAGACAGTTAAGTCATGCAACCGTCGTATGACCGTCGCATGACACACTGAGTGCCCCAGCTTAACATATACTGTTCAACTGAATACAACTCACTGTGCACTGTTTATTTCATATATGTATACATTTAACAAAATAAAAAACAGGTTATACCACAGAAAGTAAACATTTTTTAATGTCTTGAAAATCTAATTGCTTTCGTTTTGCCTGTTATTTCTTTCGATTAGTTTCTGAAAGACAGTAAGCCATTGCGTCATTTTGAGGCCATCCCACCTGAAGAAAACGAAGAGTCATTAACATCTAATGCCCCATCGTTAGGACACGCCAGAGATGCATATGCATTTGGTGTATTAGCTGAACATCTACTACAATATCTGGAAGAACTAGGTAAGAAAATTCTAATAACAATGACCCAACACTATTTAACCTAATTATTCTTGACCTCCATAATGTTTTCAATTTTGATGTTTCAAATTATTGTTTAATATGAGTACTTATTAGACATTTTAGGCAAAGATATATACTTTGAGAAAAAATATAAAATGGGAATCACATGCCCTGTTGATTATCAAAAAAAGCTGAATGTCTACAAATGTGTTGACAAAGGGACTTGAAATCAGGTTTATGTTCCTGTCTCAACTGACGTTCTGATAATTGCAAGCAATCTTTAATTCATTCTTAGACTTGAGTAATTCTTGAATCTGAAAGTTCCACTAATCGACTTCAAGTAAGAGAGTATAAACCATAAATGCATACTCCAAGCAATGAGATCATTCTTGATGATGATGACATAATTTATGTCGAAATATTGAATCCTGTCATGATGGCATGTATCTCATTGCTTGGAGTATGAATTATATTTTCTTACTAGTTCTTGGGTTTTTGTACTTATTTTGATATTTTGTTTTTGACAGGTGACATTACAACTTCATTTGCTGAAAGACTCTCTGCTTTTGTTGATCCAGATCCTAAACAACGCCCTCAACTAAGAACTTTATTACAAGACCATATATTTAGGTAAAGAATATTTGTTACCTTTAATTTGAAATGTACATATTTTCAACTTTTATATATATGTTTTATCTCCTGTCACATCCACCTGTAAACCTTTCTGTGACTTACAGGATGAGATCTATATTGAGCTTTGTAAACTCAAGTCCCATTATGAGAATGATGTTGTTAAGTTTGCAGCCAGATTTGAACCCAGCACCTTGGGATTGGAAGATATCACATTAACCACCAAGCTACAGCACCACTTGAATAAATATTCTGTCGCTAGATGCACAGTCATTGACTTGCTTTTCCCCTAAGGGTTAAGAAAGGATCAGAATTTTTATATTTTAATGTTGATAAGTTATATCATTTGTAGGCTAACAAATATAATCTAAAAAAATTACAAAATACGAAGTAATCTAATAATTTTAAGAAATGCATAAATTTATCTGAATACTGCTTATCTAAATGACAAAAAATCATAATGCAAAACAATACATTACAGAATATTTATATGGTGCTCTACAGAGAACACAGCACCTCACAATTTTCTTAATAATATTCTTCATGTTAGCAAATTTTCTTCATAATACTGACAATAATACACACACACAGAGAAAGTATCGGCACATTAAAAAGAAAAGTCCTAAGCTCCACCTCTCTCAAATAAACAGAAAGCATGTTCCAAATACGCGGAGCTGCAAAGGCATTATCCCCCACTCAGTTCTTTGATCTCGGTATAACAGGCTGTGTGAGGTCATTAAAGGAGCAGAATCAGGACCTAATAATCACCAAGAAACTTTTTGATTTGTAAATCAAATCGGAATTGTAAGAGGGAACCTGTGAATGGATAAACGTAAAGCATACAAGAGAATTTCCCAAATAACCGACCTACATTTTCAAAAAACTTAATTTTAGCACTGAATTATATTTTGATACATTGTTTTTCATAGTAAAAATAACAAATAAACTGTATTCTAATTGCTTTGTATGTATTTCTCTTATAGGAATGATTTTTTGGAAATTATTAAATTCTTGAACCACCTGACACTAAAGACTGAGCAAGAAAAGAATATTTTTTTTGAAGACCTAGCGAATCGTCTAAACAGACTTCCTGCCAAGCTGACTGCTGTGAGGCTAGCACCGATGCTTCTGTCTAGCTTTGTTATGGCTGAGCCTGTTGCTGTAGATAAGCTCTTTGTACATCTCCTTACACCCAAAACCGGTAATCAAAATTTTGTTATAAAGTAGTTTCATGCCTATACTTAAGAAGTTGTTTACTGTATTTACTTATTTTATTTATGAATTATTATTAGATACTTCAATTTAGTACTTTTTTCCTTTTCTCTCTTATAATATTTTTCATCCATCCACTATTCACCTTCAACTAACATAGTATAATACATACTCCTAGCAATGAGTTACATGCCATCATGACAGAATTCAATAATTCTATATAATTATAAATTATGTCATCATCAAATTATGTCTTGATGATGGTGTGTATCTCATTGCTAAGAGTATGTGTTCATGTTTTGTTTCCCATGGCTATGTACAGATTAAAATCTAGAAATACCAAATTAATGCAAGATTTCTAAAATATTGTTTACCCTTATTTATATGTTATATTTTTTCATCGGAGAGTGGCATTTAGCTCAGTTGACGACTGTGTTGCATGCTGAACCACGGAGACTTACTGGTCCCCTGTTTGATCAACTACATCGTGACTCTACTTGTGTTTTGACTGGAGGGTTGCAATACAAGTTATTTGTACGTCTTTCCGGGAAGATGTTAAGCCATTGACCCCATCTGCAACATTGTTAATGTGCATGTTAAAAAACGGTAAAATCTTCGGAAAAGAGTAGTCTCCCGGTATACAGTCCAATCATCACGCCACTCTCCTTGTGTTTCGGCTGGAGGGTCGATATACAAGTTACTAGCACACTGTCTTTTGGATAAGACATTAAGCCGTTGGTCCTGTGTAAAACATGGCTCATGTGCATGTTAAAGAATGCAGTGGACAGTAGTGGATTGTCTCCCAGTGTACTGTCCAATCACCTCCAGAAGGACGCCACTTGTAGTAAATCCACTTGTGGCAGAGCCAAGCTAAGTGAGAAATAAGTTGGAAAATTGAAAATTGATTTTTTTATGGATTATAAAACTACACATTATTATCTATAACATGCAAACAAATCAGTTTCATTACGATGTTTGAAAATTTCAAATGTAAATATTGAGACAACTGCATTTGAAAATTGTTTATCAGTATACATTGATTAAGAAAGGCCATTTTAAGTTGCATTTTTAAAACATTTTTTGATCTTATACAGTATCTGAAAATTGTTAAGGTAGTATGAAAGTTGAATGTATGCACATTTTTGAAACATTATACCATTTTTAAAATTTCTGCCTATTGTGGAAAACTAGCACTTGTGACTTACGTTTCATTTGGTTTATCTCTGGCACACTTCAGACTTCTTGTGTTATCCTTAGTATCTCACAACATCGAACAAACAATTTATTTATTTATTTCAGATTCACTATCATCAGTGTTTAATGGTGATGCAGTTAATCCTATTATTCCAGAAGAGATGTACAAAGAGTACATACTACCTATATTGACCGATGCCTTCCAGTTGCGTGATTCTCACGTTCGCTGTGTTCTACTACGACACTTCTCATCGTACGTTCACCTGTTTGACAATCTCACTCTCAGATCCAATATACTTCTCCAGGTAATTAATGATTAACTCACTGACATTATGTGCACATTCCCATTACAGGGTTTGATCAATTTTACCCTACATTTTCAAAGTAATGTAGGGTAATTTTTAATTAACCAGTTCACTGGCTTACCAAATTAAATGTTTATAAAGGATAGGAATATTTTGTGCAGCTAAGCAATCTAGTGGAAACTAATCCAATTATCCATTATCATAAGACTTGACAAAACGTTCCAATGGGGATGTACTCCTAATGGACAATTTGTTAATTGACTCACTCATTTAATTGCTAATTAAATTATTTGTTGATGACTTGTTGGCTGATACTCTTGAGTATATTATGCTTGATAACTAGCTGGCTGATTGGCTGGCCAAGGCTAGTTAGCTGGTTGATTGGCTGGCTGATTGACTGGCCGAGGCCGGCTGGCGGATTGGCTGCCTGGCTAGCTATTAGGTTGCCTGGCTAGCTGGCTTATTGTTGGGCTGACTGACCGACTGAGGCTGGCTGGCTATCTGGCTGACCAACTGAGGCTGCCTGACTGGCTGATTGACTGCTTGGCTACCTGACTGGCTGGCTAACTAGCTGGCTGGCTGCCTGGCTAGCTGAATGGCTAGCTGGCTGGCTGTCTGGCTTACATGTTCATGCTAAAAATGCAGTAAACTATTTAGAAAAAAATGGTATTCTTTAGTGTAGCTAATACTTCAAAGTCTTTAGACTTTTGTGAGTTATCTTTCTTGTATCAAACAGCAAATACAGTCAAACTTGCCAAAAAGTCAAAATAGGAATAAAAAATTGACTTATAGAATGTTAATGGAAAACACAACTAAATCAGAAATCATGCATACTTTCAAGTAGTTTCTTTGTGATTTCAATTTAGCTTCTGATCGGTCTTAAAGACACCAATGATGAAATAGTAGCCGCTACCTTCCATGCCTTGGCAAATGTCGTGCCAATCTTAGGCTCTGAGATTGTTGTTGGTGGAGAACGGTTTAAATATTTTATAGAGAGACGACCAAAGGTAGTGTATTTTTATTTATATGATTTTCTTAGTAGATCCAAAGTAGATCCAAATATATGCGCATAAAAGACACTTTCCTGCATGAAACCTGACCTAAACATTTTATTAACTGTAAACTCTAGTAAACATAATTAAGGGGCATTCCTTCCAAAATCCACCAAAATTAAATTTCTTTGGAAATTTGCCTCTTTATTATTTCTGAGATAATAAACATGTTTAATTACCTGTATACCTGTTTAATTTTATTCTAATAATTATCAAATTCTTTCAGGCATATTCATTTTTTTCATCATATTTTTAGGATCCACTAAACAAATCAAATTCTATACTTATTTTGCATTTTTTAATTGTTTGAAGTAATATAATGACATAATAATGGCAGATCAATATTATATTTATTAATTTGAATACAAAATAGTAATATCTTGAATATTTTTATTTTTTTCTTGGACAACACAGAAGTTTGGAAAAAATCGGCCTTTACACAAATTTCTCAAAAATTTGACTTCAGACCTATTTTGGTGGTTAGCTCAATGTCTCACCTATGATATAACCTTGCATTTTTACTTTTAGTTATAGTATCTATCATTTGTATAAATTTATCTTTTTAGTTCCATACTAAGAATGAGACTAGAATGTTACAACGAAAGCAGGATGGGAATTTGACAGCAGTCAGTGGCGTTATAGGCTTACCCCTGATTGAAAAAATTGTAAAAACTAACAATCATGGTCAGAAGAACCAAAGGATCAATGAGGATTGGCAGCATAGAAGAGAAGAAGTGGACAGTCATTCTCAGAAGCAAAGTGTCGATGATGAAAAACAGAAGTTGACAAGAGAAGAAGATCGACAGCATAGAAGAGAAGAACTGAAAAGAAGAAATGAAGAAAGAAAGAAGGAACGAGAACAAAGATTATTAAAGAAGCATAGTAAGTTTCATACATGTCTTGTGTGTATATCAAAATAATGTTTTCGGTACATGGCATATGTAGTAAGCTTAAAACTACATATGTGTTGTTATACTGTGTTTTGGGTGGCGGCATTTTGTTGGATTTGTTGGACAAAGTTTGTTGCCACGAGAACAAAAATTCCATAAGTCTGATTGGTTTCAAACTTTACAGACTCCATGATTGTAACAAGATGATAGATCCTATTAATTTGCAGACTGCAAGATATTAACAGGATGATATCCTTATTGATTTGGAGCCTTCTCCAAGTATTATGTTGTACATTGTGTCCACCATGTCATTTGTTTAAAGAGCCATGGCACAGTGAAGCCCCGGGCAAATTTTTAACGTTTTTTGTTACTTGGGCTTATAACTGAATAATTTTGGACAGAGTAGGCCAATAAAATTAAATGACAGCAGTACGTGCAGTATTGTGATAATTGATAAATATAAAGTTTGTATTTTAGAATATAAAACTCCTAAAATACTCATATATTGCTGTTCAAATACAATAGTAGAATTTGTAAAGATAAAAAAGATTTGAATTAAAAAAAAAATGGTTTTAAATATGGAATTGCGTTTTATCCAGAGTGTATGAGCCATAGTAATAATTTACACTGTTGGGAGGCTATACTTTTACACTGTAAAAGGAGTTTTTCTAGTTACACCGTGGGGAGGCTATGCTTTTGCACTGTAAAAGGAGTATTTCTAGTTTACACTGTGGGGAGGCTATGCTTTTACACTGTAAAAGGAGTATTTCTAGTTATTAGCTGATCTGCTACATAGCGGAATCAGCTATTGTTTCTGTACGAAATCATCATCTTTTTTTTCTTCTTCTTATTTCTTTCTGTCAATTTTAGTTAAGAGCTTTTAGAAAAATTGACAAGAGCTATCAACATGAAATTTTCAGGTAACATCGACCTTGGTGAGGAATAGTTACACTAACAAAATCAAGGTGACTAGTAA
>JAOTQE010098922.1:0-14062 GCA_025631205.1 Nesometra sesokonis
AGAGGTACCAAATGCACTGATTAGATAGGAAGAACAAACTGGTCTTTGAATTAGTGTCCGTTATGGGAGGTGTCCGCTTACGAGAGGTACCAAATGCACTTATTAGATAGGAAGAACAAACGGGTCTTTGAATTAGTGTCCGTTATGGGAGATGTCCGCTTACAAGAAGTAGCAAATGCACTGATTAGATAGGAAGAACAAATGGGACTTTGAATTAGTGTCTGTTATAGGAGGCGACCGTTTATGAGAGGTACCAAATATGCACTGATTAGATAGGAAGAACAAGCAGGTTTTTGAATGAGGAACTGTTATGGGAGATGTCCGCTTACGAGAGGTGTCGGCACAGGGAGGTTCAACTACACTTTAATATTCTAAAATGACTCAAACAAGTCATAATATTAAACCAAGCCTGTCTAGGTTCTGTCTTCTTTTATTTCTGTTTTTTATACTGCTCAGATGTTTTGACTGTTGTTTAAACAAGTCACTTTCACACTGAACTTCTTCAGAAAAAAAAGGCGTGTTTATACTGTGAAGATAACCATCAGTGGTATATTGATAAAAAAGTTGTTTCCATGGAAATTACAGGAAATTTTAGAATTTTTCATACAAGAACAATCATGATTAAACAAGTATATGATGACATTAACAAAATGTATTAAAATGATTAATTAAAATGATCGATTTCTGGATCATGACATTACTTAAAAAATGATTTCATCGTATTCACAAAGAAGGTTCACCCCATCGTTCTAGTATCCATTCATCTCAAATTGCCTTTAATTTTTGTAGAAACAACTTATCCATTTATCATCCTAGTATATCTTAATAAACCTACTGGTTGGTTTAACCAGGGAACAGTTAAATTATTGTCCCTCTGCTTTTATCAAGTCCAGTGCGAACAGTCCAGGAAGTTGCCTTACAAGTAACTTACCCGAACCATACAGTTAGTTGAACTGGTTCCCTTTTGGCCACAAACTGTATCGCTGAAAATGTTCATCTGGTTTGAAGATACGATAATTCTGTGTTTAACTTTTTGACAAACCGATTGAATTTACTGACTTGACTGGATGTTTTGGACACCTTGTCCGGTGTCATTCTTCAGACGGCTCTTTTGTTAAGCAATCCGATCACCAGTAGGTGGCGGTCGTCTAACCACAGGATCAGACGTACAGGACACAAGAACATGAACTGAGATGAAGGTTCCCACTTACTAAGTCACGTGTACGACCCTGTGGTTAGACGACTGCCACCTACCGGTGATCGGATTGCTTAACAACAGAGCCGTCACTCCGAAGAAGGACACCGGACAAGATGTCTGAAACTGTCAGTCAGGTCAGTAAATTCAATTGGTTTGTCCAAAAGTTAAACGTAAAATTATTCTCACAAACTGTATTTGTGCACTCTAGTAGGCTTGTGTATTCATGGTATCATAAGTAGGATCATACCATACAGTAATTTCGTTTTAGACTTCCAGTCACAGGGATGGAAGTTCTACGCTCAAACTGGTCAGTTGTTTGCGGTTTTAGACCAGGTATCTTATTGACCTTCGCCTTTCTCCACCAAGGAGTATTAGTGGGTAAATGAAAGTAATTTATCATACCAAAGGAATCAAGCCGTTGGCGCAGCAGTTGCCGTTAAAATTGCCAATAACAAGGTCGGTGACGCTAACTCCGGTTGGTTGTTCTTAGGAACGGAACTTTAATACCTAAATTGCCTCTCTCCACCCAGTAGTATAAGTGTGTACCTGGTACAAATAGCCTATGTGCTGATTACAGCTGACGCATTGTGGAATGAACTGTGTTTCCTGTGTTGGTTCCAATGAGTGGGATAATAGTATGAACTGTTTAGAGGCCTTGGAAATAAGCTATATCACTTATTATTGTTATTTCTATTCAATCTTTTTTTACTTTGTACAGAGGCAGCGGAACGTTTTGGAATCAGGAATCGGGGAAGAGGATAAATTTAGCACAGCTACCCCAGTCCGATTAGCAAAAAAGGTTATTGTCTATACATTTGTGGTATCCTGGCCCCAGAAGGTGGTTTTCATGCTGTTTTTATTACTTTATACATCTGAAGGGATGACATTTTATACTTGTAGTGACATTTCAGGGGGACTGTGCCCCCCACCCCCGAGTTATCACTGGGGACCCCCCCCCGTTCCACCGCCCATGTCAGTGTACTCTAGTGATTAGGTTGTAAATCATAGTTCATCGGTTATAGAATGTCCTTGTATTTTGTAAAACTATTTTGTGATAAAGTATATTTTAATTTTTATATTATATTTGAAATGGCAAACTGCAGATACTTAAATTTAATTTTAGTTGAAATTCACTTTATTTTATCAATCTTGATCGGATTTTCCCCACTGTTACCGTTACCGTTTAATTATTAAGTTTTGCATTATATGGCGACCCTGGGCTTGTCCCAATACATTTACATTATTTAATTTCTAAATTACTATACATGCAAATAGAAATAATTAGGCCTAAGAAATATCTTGATGTTTCCAAGCCCCACTGACTCAGAATTTCGAAAATCTCAGGGTTGGCCTTGTGTTAGATTTCACATTTCCCGATCTTTTGGCTTAATGTATAATAAAGAAGATTTTAAAAATACATAATATGATACTGGAAATTGTAAGAAATACTTAAAATGATCCCAAAATTACACTATAGGAAATAAAGAGTTGTTGTGAGTAGAGTATGTGGTAACTACTAAAAAAAAAACAAGAAAACAAAATTTCTGACCGACTGAGCCAAATTTTCAAACTTGGAAAAGATAAAGATATATTTTAAGTCTTCATAACAAATGTGCTTTCCAATAAACAGACTTTTTTTCTAATTTAGTCTCGCTGATTTTTTTTATTGTGGTAATTCACCAAAATGTACTAATTCAGCATTACAGTAAAATACATGCTTGAATATATTGTTGAATGAATGTATTAGGGACCTTGTCAGGTTGTTCTACTTCAGTTTAATGCAGAAGAAAATGATTAAATCAGTGCCAGTACAACTGAAAGGCATGTAGTTAAACATGTGGTCTGGTTTCAATTCAGATACAATACTGCACTAACAAACATGGCATTTTATATAGACTATGTCAAAATTATTAAGTTTTCTGCAGTAATATATTGCTGTTAAGATGTTTTCTTTGGTGACTGCCTTGCACTATAGGTCACACCTTGACATGTTGTTTTCAGTATTTTTTTTCACCATCTCAACTAATACTGTTGTAAATGAATAACTGCAGTAACTGCAGCAGGATAATTTTGACGTGGTCCCTTAACATCCATAATATTCTGTGTAATATTTCATGCTATATAAATGAAATTATTATTATTATTAAAGAAGATTCTTTTGCATGGCTCCAAAATAATAATGTTAATAAAAAAATAACACCTTCTGACTAGGTAGGTCTACCAGGTTACTAGGGAGATCTATATAACACCACAGATAACTACCTTGTAAGGTATTATGTAATTACCCTGTCTGTTGATGTTATTAATGCCATAAAGATGTATTGTCACTTGAAAATGATCAAAAAATCAATGACATTAATTTTAAAATTAACTTGCTCATAGTCAAGTAACATCAAATTTAATAACTTGAGAATAAAAATTAGTGTATTTAAAAATTGTTTAATAACATTTTTACACTGAAAAATGACACAAATTTAAGAGGCTTCCAGCCTTTTTGAGGTTTTTGGCTGATTTTTAGCATATAACATAGCAATATTGGGGGTAAATAATTTTAAAATACCATAATTTCTAGTGTCATGGTCATAATTTATATATTTCTTCGAAAGTAGCAAGTTATTTTTAAAATCTATTTTTTCTCATTTTTTATGTGACAATACATCTTTAAGGTTTATTCTGAATAATGGCTGTATTTTCTTGTATACTATAGAGGATTGCTGACCATATCCTTGGTAGTATTCCTTGATATGGTAGTGATAGGATTATCAATGTTAACTACCTATATCTACCTTGTCGCTACCATTATCTACCCTGTTAACAAGTTATTTTTTCAAAGGGCAGATATGGATTTCTACTGTAAAGGCCGGTTTATACTATAACCATCAATAAAGGGATAAAAAGACAATTTTAAGATAAAAAATAAAAGAAATAAGCAGACGGATTAGATTCAAAGGAACGATTCATTTGTGATTTAACTTGTGTACGATGACAAACATACTTTTACAAATAATGTCATAATTTTAGGAAATACACTTTGACTTTGCAGTTACATAAAAATTAAAATCCAACTCGGCTTTAGATTAACGTAAAGAATTCTTCTCTAACTTCCTCAGAAAGCATGTCCTAATTGATAATAAAGTTAATTTTATCGTTATTGTTAAATTGGAGATAGAAATATTTTTTATGTATTTTATATACACAATGAACGTTTATCCTGTTGTTCTACTAAACTTTCTTAATTTTATTTTCTGTATGAACAATTTTTGTATCCATTTATCGTTGATTGTTATTTTCATAGTGTAAACATGCCTTAAGCAGTAGCAGAAAATTTATCTCATTGGTTGGAACACCAAAACTGAAAACACTAATAAAGTATATTGTAGTGCTTAGGAAACTGAGATACAATGGAAAAAGTTGGCGCAGCCCCAAAATATTTAGTTCCCCATGGAGAGAGTATTGTTTACATATACTGATTACAGGATATGTTCAAGGTCAGGCCTAATTGTGGCAGAGCCAAGCCAAATGAGACATAAGTCGCAAATGCTAGTTTTCCACAATAGGCAGAAATTTAAAAATGGTCATTTTTTTCAATTTTTTTCAAAAATATACAGTTCATGCATTCAACGTTCATACTACCTTGATTTTTTTTAGATATATGATCAAAAATGTTTTTAAAATGCAATTTAAAATGCCCTTGCTTATGTATACAGATAAACAATTTTCAAATAAAGTTTTCTCAAAACTTACATTTTGAATGTTCAAATTTCGATTGTTCATAACTTCGCAAGGAAACATCGTATGAAACTGATTTTTTTTTTTTTTTTTGCATGTTGAAGATAATAATATGTAGTTTTATAATCCATAAAAACCTCAATTTTCAATTTCCGACTTATGTCTCATTTGGTTTGGCTCTGCCACAATTAGTGTAGCATTGAATAGGCTCCACAACAAAAGTACAATTAAATTTCTCCATTGATAATGCAGTATATACTGGACCATTTTTTCCGTTCAAAAAGTATAATAATAATTTATAAGAAAATTATTTTGATTAATACAAAAAATGATCCTTTTTTCCCATTCAGGACTGTATCGTAGCTTGATATATATATGTGCGAGTCATACGGCCGAGCGGTTAAGGCAGGGGACCTTGGACCATAGCAAAAACAACAACATGGGTTGAAGTCTTCTTGGACGTAAACCGTAGGCTCGGTGTAAAAAATGGCGTTTGTGGACTTAAAAGAACTCGTATCTTTCGAGATGAGTAGGGTGTGCTGGTCCACACATTCCCTGCCATAGACAGCAGAATATAGTGCCTGTTTTGGGCAGAAGGACGACGTGACCCTTATGGAAGGTGAATGTCATTGAAGGCGTGAACATCATGTTCACAGTGCCGGTGGCAAGTTACAGTAATGACTTTGCAGACACGTAAATGTTAAAATTATCTGGCTCGTGGTATGTCTGTTAATTGTATTTTTTTACTTTTCGAGATACTCCACACTTGTAATATAATGGAAGGGTGGGGAAGGTGGCGAAGGACGTTTTGGCCATAATAGTGGGGGGGGGGGGCTCTCCCTCCCCCTAAATTCGCCTCTGACCACTGTATATAGCTTTTTAATTTATCTCATAAGCTTGATATAAGATGTAACTGTAACAGTATTTTAGAATAGATTTTCTGCAACTAGCCAGTGCATATCAACCTTTTAACTGACGTTTTTTCTCTGTGGCAACTTGCACACATAATACAATTCAGTAGTACACAGAAGATCGTTCCATGTCATACCGTTTGACTGTCTGTTCCATTGATGAGCGCAGTGTTCATTATTATTATGATTATCTGGTTGCCCAAGATGCCAAGCTGTGTATGTTGCCGTTTCACGGCTATCGCTCCACACCCAATTTCCAGTGACTTCCTCATCACTCAGTCCAATCCAGTAGGCATAATCACCCGTTGCTACCAGTCCCCCAGTTGCAGTGTCCCACAGAAGTGAAACAAACCGATTTTCTTCTTCACTGTTGATCGAGACAAGATGTGCCATTGTGAACTCATTTAAGTATGTGTGACAGCTTTCCTCGGCCTCAGTCCAACTCAGCTTAGTCCCGAAGATTCGGTAGCAGTTTTTTTGAAATGGGACCCAAAATGGAGGGCACAGAAATTCATGTGCCATTGCAGTATTTGTTGCTACTGTAGCCAGTACAATAAAGACCAACATTCTGGTTTTGAAACTGTAAATATAAAAAATACTACAGCATATATTCAAACATTCAACAGTGTCTGTACAATGTCTGTTAAAGTCCTGCACTTTATATGTGCAAACAGGCCCATAAATGGGCAATTCTGTACGTTACGACGTACAGCTTAAAAACTTTGATCATTTTGTTACAGATTATGAATAAAAATCTACTGAATATTTGCATTCACCTATTGAATGTGTTTCAAATCTCATTCAAAAACACTAAGCCATTTCTGAGAAAATCATAAAAAATATTGAATTACGGACGTACATGAGAGAAATCAATTTTTGTACCAAATTAAGTTCAAACTTATATTCCATCAAACGTTTCAGGAGTAAAAAAAATCATTTTCATCTGCAAAATGCATGAAAATTTGGATAAAAAACACTTGGGGCTATGTATGTTTTATTTTCAATGCCAGATATCAGTTTAACTTCTGTTACAGATATACAGAAATTATGTTATGGACGTACAATATCAAACTGATTTTTTTCATTTGTATTTGAAAAATTAAATTATATAAAATATCTGAAATTTGACTGAATGTTTGTCTGTACCCAATGAATAAATGTTGTAAATTTCATTATATAAAACTAAGCCATCTCTGAGAAAATCAGCCACAAAAATTGTGTTGTGGATGTACAGATCTATCCATTTTAATAATACCCAGTTAACTTGAATACAAGAGCGACCGCTCACCAGGTCCACGCTTCTACTGCGATTCCGGATTGTAACAGCATTCCACCATTGTTAATTACTACTAGTGGGATACGTTACATTAAATTTCTAAAGATATTTTTGTAGTTTTGAAAAGGTAGTTTGGAAGAGAAAATTAGCTTAAAATTATTTTAAAATATTCAGAATGATCATACGTACACGCTAATTTTTTTTTAAGCTTGGATAGAAATAAGACAAAGCATCACATTGCGAACTCACGACCTTCGCTTTAATGGAACGGTCATGTTAAACATTATATTCTTACTAACTGACCGCGTCAATAAGCATGCGATATCTCCAGATGTATTTTAGAGTTCTTACTGCTCACCGGTGAAACACGTTTTTGGTTTCGTGGAACTAGGGGACAACCTGGGGTGTAACTAAAAAGTTTGTGAACGTTTGTTGGAAATGATCTGTAAATTAATGTGTACAAAATTTCATGCACGTCCGTTCAAAACTGGTGACGCTGGACACTTTTAAAGTTGTGGTCACAACAACAACCCCAACAACAACAAGAACATAAGAGAGGTTCTAAGGTCCGTTTCGCGCGGACCTAACGGACCTAAAAACTGTAGGAAATAACTCATGATAGATATTATATAGATTACAGTTTATATAACAGTTTAAAATCATTAACATGTCAATTTACAATAGTCCAGTCGTAAAACTGTAGTCCTAAGGGCAGAATCCATTTACGCGTTGCGTTTGCAGCTGTGGTTCGATTGCGTTTTATGTGATTCCATTTGTGCGTTTTTAAAAGCGTTTTGATATGCGGTCACCATGAATTTAACATGAATATTGCAGCAGCATCTACTTTTGAAAGAGGAAGAATTAGCAATAGGTCTAATGATTTTCAGGTGGGCGTGGCTTCCGCTTTTTTTCTGACGAGCAAACAAAAAAAGGGGTTATTTCCCCATTTTAGTATACCTGTTTTGACCGTATTTTAGGTTTCTCTTGTTGGTTTTTGACCCGGCGCACGTAAAATAAGGGGGGGGGGGGCGCAACTACGTTTTGGCGAAAATAGGGGGCGCCCCTCTGCGCCCCCCTTGGATTCGCGCCTGAAATATACATCATTCAATTGCCATGCACGTGTATGAATAGCAGAATGAATACATCGTGTCATAATTTTAAAAAAATGCATTGGCGCATGCGTATAAGAGGATGTTATGAAAGTTACCGTACGGACAATTTGTTGTAAACCAGATGAATCGCTCCATGTAGCGATTAAAAATAAGCGCATGCGATTCCGGACGACACACGCAAACACAACCGTAATGCAATCACATTCGCATAAAACCATTGTCTCGATTGAACAGTGCCGCAACCGCAATTTCAAAATCTGTTAATTGCATGTGGTCCACAAAGCAAAAATAAGCCAAGTACATGGGACCAACAACTTAACGTCTCATCCGAAAGACGGTGTTGTATTAACTTGTTCGACCCTCCGGCCAAAACACGAGAGTGGAATGGTGTTCGACCAAACCACAGACCAATGATTCTCTACAGTTCAGTACACAGCCCAGTCATTCCCACCAGCGCTAAATGGCACTCCAACATTTTTCCAAATCCTCTCACAGGGCTGGCGGAAGCATAGTGGTCAGGCAAAGTTAGAGTCCACATATTATATTATATTTTTTTTTAAGTTTTATTTTTTTTTAATTTGTTAAAAAGTGGTCCGGCAAACGCCTGACCAGCCAGATCGCTTCCGCCGGCCTTGTCTCATGCATGAGAAAATTATGAAAATGAAAAGCATGTCCCCACTTGCGCATTATGCATGAGAATTGGCAGGTATACCTTCCCATTTAAAATATTAGCTGCATGGATGGTGTAAATTTGGTAAACCTAGCACTTATTTTATCCTATAAAATACAAACAAAAAGGCAAGTCATAATGATCGTCGGACGGAAGGCATTCGAGAATCTATAAGCCTAATTTTGCCTCGCAATCCGGCCAAAAAACAAGTTAAGTAATTTTTAGGCATAGGCTAGAAGAACAATGCATTGCACACGCTCTTTACTGTGAATAGGCTACCTGTTTTCATTCAGAAGCCCAAGTAGTAATAAGGGGAATGCACTGGTTGAATAGGGAACGATCTATTACAATGATTTATTATACTATGCAGAACAAATAGGAGTTATAGATAAATAATATTGAAACTCACGTGGGTTGCATAACTGTAGACTGTAGAGGGAACCAGGTGAAAATCTGAAACTTCTGATACAAATGATATTCACAAATGATATTCACCCAAGCACTTGTATGCTGTATGATGAACGCAGTCTTCAAGGGACTCAAGTAACGAAGTATACTGTAAATGTTGCCTTTTATAACTGAATTTCATTTAAAAAAACTTGTTTATACACATGTTATACTTTAATATTTTTTAAATCATTTTTTAGCAAACAGAACTTAAAATGTATTAAGTGATTTATAGCAATGAATGGTTAAGCAATTAGCTAATCATATCACAACCTGCACCTTTCGACAGCATTTTATTTTTAAGTTATAAAACTTTCCCTTGTACACAGAAGTTTAACCCATATTTGCAAAGCAATTCTGTGATATTATGCAATGCAATAATTATTCTAACAGTGTACTGGTGAAAGAGGGTTTGTGTGTACATTTGAAAAATGTTTGCTTTCTACTAAAAAACATATATGTACTATTTTACCGGCTGATAGTGAACTTCCATAGAATACATAGCCACAAAGTGCAGTGGAAGTGCCTACTATTGAAGAACATGTCCAGAATAGTAACGTGATTAAATCGCGGTATGTTTTAACGCTGTTGCTATGGCAAAATTGCACCCCAATCATTCATAAGTTTCTGGTTTAATTTGATACTTGGTAATAGACCCTTCATTCCTTAGGGTAGGGTCCTCATCTTTTCTTTGAATAGTTTCACACTTAGTATAGAGACGATTTCATTAGGTAGAGAATTCCTTACCTCCACAACACGGTTTGCAAAGAATAGTTTCCCAATATCTGTTCTGAACTTATTCTTGAAAAGCTTTCTCTCAATCCTTGGCGAAAAGGAAAAGAAAAATACCGCTCTGGAGAAGACATCTGTTATTGATGTACTTGTACATTTCAATCATATCAATTTCAATCCTACTTTCAAGTGATGGCAGATTAATTTCCTTACAACAAAGTTTTAAGCACCTTCTCTGTACCTCCTCCAATCGGTTTATTTCTTGTTTTGTCTTTTGATTCCAAACAACTGATGCATATTCTAAAATTTGGTCTTATAATTGACTTGAAAAGTATTTTTACTTTTGCTTCAGTAAGCCGACTAAAACATCTTTTAATGATACCTATTCTCTGGTTGGCCTTTTTGCATACCTCTTGGGTGTGGTGATTATATTTCAAATCGTTTGATATTAAAACACCCAGATCTTTTTGCTTAGAAACTTCTTCAAGATGAATTCCATTTAGTGAATATATAAACTGAAGAGAGGCGTGAATTCTGAAAACTACACAGTTAGAGACATTAAAATGAAGTAACCATTGCTATTGTTAGTATCTTGGTGCGACTCAAGGGTGTTTTACGTGTATGCCAGGTGAGTGATCGCGCTCACTCGCAGAAGGGAAGTCCTGATAATTGCTCTGCATAAACATTTTTTTTATTAACCTTGTACAATACAGAAGGTATGGTCTACCTTGAGCCTGATAGTATTAGCGATTACAGGGATTAAAGCCCAGCCAACAAACTGTGATTCCATGTTTAAGGAGTGTGGGCTTATACCGTATTAACTAACTCTCCAAAAATCATCAATGGGATACAGTATTCGTCAGGCTTAGGTTGGATAAAAACCTTGGCTTGTCAGCAGAGGCGGGTGGGAGGGGGAGGAGCAAGAGCCCCAAATCCCCCTCCTCGTCGGGGACTTTTCCCTCGTCGGGAAGAAATTTAAAATGTCGTTGGGGTCCTGTTAGGTCCAGTCTTCACCTCAATATACCAAACGGCCTAAAAGGCACACTAAATATTTTTTTTTCTTTTTTGCTTGTCACATTGAAAACTGGGAACACGCCCACCTCAAACTTGGCCTACTTGTCGGGGGCCGTCGGGGGTTGCCCTCACTGTCGGGGGAATTGCCATGCTTGTCAGGGTAAAATTACACAAATTATAATATATGAATACTGGAATAACAATAAAATGTTTAAACAATGTAAAAATAGAAGCAAGTTCATTAAACATTTATTTCATACTATATGAATTCAACATACATTTTACATACTTCCTTAGAAGTGGGTACATGAAACCTTTCAGGTCCACCTGAAGGACTGTCTGAAAATCTCTCTTGCTTCTTTTTTTAACAAAAAATTCAAAACCTGAAGCATATACTGATTTTAAACGGATGTGTATACAATTTTGCACACCTAATAAAAAAATGTAATTTTCATCAAATATTTATGGCTCCTTTTCTACTCCGATGAAACCTAAAATTTTTTTAATTTTTCCCCTTCCCCGAAGGTGTTAATGGCACATTAGTTAGATCAAATAGTGCCTTGGAAACTTCAAGCAACATCAACTCATTAGACCATTTATTCTTTTAATACTGTTCACCCAGAAATCTAAAAACTCTTTTCTGAATACTTTACAATTGCATTCAAATGGCATTCAATAGAGGTTATACAGTTTTTATTAAACACAGAAATAGCATTTACAATCAACTTAGCTGGTTGCCATATATGAGTTTGCAGACCTCCAAATGTACCCTGGGTGGCTTCATAATCATGTCACCTATTACTGGTAAAGTTAACTAGTCCTTTAATCACTGTGTGACATCAAGTTAGATGACCTAACAAGCTCTATTTATGCAAAAATAAAAACAATTTGGATGAGTTAACTCACCCCTGGTTCACCACGTCAACCAGTTGGACAAGTTAATTTACCCCTGAGATCGAAAATGGTGAAGATTACTGTATTGACCCTTCATGTTGTTTAGTACACCATTTATAAAGTTTTAGAAACACTATCAATGTCATTGAGATGAGATGTTGAATTTACTGTATTTATACAAGAGGAACCATGCCCAAAATTTTTCTACTGCAGTTACTGCAGTAATCTATTGCTATAACATCTGCTGCAGTTATTGCAGTAATCCAGTGCAATAATATTTCCTACATTGACTGCATTAACATACAAGGTCTCATCTCTACATATAGTTTTTAGTAATTCCCTTTTTAAGCTTTTGATCTAATACTGTTGTAACTAAATTACTGCTGTAATCACAGCAGGATAATTTTGGACAAGGATCATCAAAGTTGCTGTAGTTTTGCATAAAAAGTACAGTGTGCGAGAGGTTTATTTAAATACTACAGTATTCAGCATTGAGCCTAGGCATTGAACTATATTCGCAGTCATAAGGACATCAACATGCTCTTCTAAGTGCCTCTTTGGATCTAGCTTGCCTACATTCTTCACAGCCAACTGTTCTGCTGTCATTGTATCTTCTTCTTCAACGGACTATTTAGAAAAAAACAAATCAATAACAATATATTGTATATATCTTATACAGACAACTAAATAAACATTCACCTAACTATGAATGTTTTGTAGACCAGTGGCTACTCTGGGTATAAAGTATGTGATGAACAAAGAAATGTGTAGTGAGTCCTCTATAGTTGAAGAGCAGTAATTTGGAAATTAAAAACAAATTCTGTCTTTAGAAAAAGTTCATTCCAAAGTGTTACTCCAGTTATCCATCCATTAATACTATATAATTATAATTATATTAATTTAACCAACAAATTGTCAAAGTATGTATATTTTGCTTTCAGAGAAAGTTAAGTATATTTAATGCACTAAATATTTATTTCATGTATACTGTATATATTATAATGGTCAGAGGCCTATTGCAATATTTAATAGTCTCCGTCAGGAAAGAAAGCTATCAGTTGTTTGTGATATTCTGACAAATAGATTTGTCTAAAAACAACAAAGAGACCCAAAATCGGCATTAAAAACTGCAAACTGTTAATCTTTAACTAATTAAACTTAATGCACAAGTAACTGTATCTTAAGTGATTACCTTGTTATAATTCTTTGCTAATTCCAACATATCCTTTACCGTTTTCTCATTCACACTACAGTGCTCATTATAATCTGTTAGCATTAGACCATCTGTCCAACTCTTCTTGTGTAAATTTAACAACATCTAAAAGATGAGAATTTATTTGAAATAAAAATGTTATGAAACAGTTATTTATCATTACATATTCATCATTTTTAGAAAAATTGTAAGGGGATTATGAGAGTTTTAAAAGTGAAAAATCATAAATAATTAGTATCATTTTGTCATGTGGCAATAACTTAGCTGGTGACGAGGACACAAAAATTACCACAGTATCTAGGTAACAATCAACCAAACTGTTTGTCCAATTTACAAGCATGTATGGATACTTAAACTGTTTTAACAGTTGTCAATGCCTTGCTAAAGGCACATTAATGTAGCACCCGTTTTTTTCGGCAACGGGACATGATGTGAATCTTAAAGGCATAGAAAGTCATATGAATGTGTAACATCTGGTCCACAGCGCCTTGAGACTCTACTGTGTAAGGCGCTATATAAAAATCTAATAACTATTATTATAAAAGCAGAACTCTTGACAAAACAAGAAATACATTCTACAAAAAAGCCCTGCACGAAACTTTTTCTAACATTTAAATTTTTGAGGTGTCGTGACGAAATGCGTCATGTTGTAGGCCAGGTCATTTTGAGATATTCACAAAAATAGACAGAAAATCATAATTTCACAAAAATGAGATTCCTGTTGATTTGCTAAATTTAGTAATTAAATTTATGATTACAAACTTCCTGTTTATGTTTATTTACAATAAACGTGTTTTTGAACTACATTTTGTAAAGGCTGTTTTTCAAAATCAATGGAAAAACATACAGGAAGTCAACAGTTGTTT
>JAOTQE010098944.1:0-14061 GCA_025631205.1 Nesometra sesokonis
ATTTTATCGTGACCTACATAGATCCCAAGCACCTTAAAGGCGCTATGTACCCATTTAATACCAAATAGATTTTCTTTCCTTAATTTCCAGGTACCTAACCACATAGCATTTGTTTTTTTTTGTTCAAACGTAGTCCAGAGATACTACCAAATTCTTCAATATTAGAAATACACCTCCTAATACTATTTTCATCTTTTACAAACAACACTGTATCGTCAGCTAGCTGAGCAATTTTTAATTCTACAGTGTGATCATCATCCAAAGTTGGTAGAACAATACCTTTAATTTCTTTATCTTTTTTTAATTTTATAGCCATGACTTCGACTACTAAGATGAATAACAGAGCAGACAGAGGGCACCCTTGTCTTATGCCTCTGTGCATCTTAAAGCTAGTAGAAATCCAACCATTGTTTGTAATTATGCTTTCCGTTTCATTATATAATGTTTTTACCCAATTAATGAATGATGGGCCAAAATTAAAGAATCGAAGTGTTTCAAACAAAAAATATCTGTTTACAGTATCAAAAGCCTTACTGAAATCAAGGCTGAGTATTGCACCATTTAACTCATTTGTATCCATGTATTCAATCAGATCTTCGATAAGTCTAATATTTTCGCCACCAAAGCGGCCTTTTATATATTCTTTCTGATCGGTACTAACTATTTTTTCAATAACATTTTGTAATCGTTTCGTTAAGACAAAAGCGGCTATTTTATAATCTACATTTAGTAGGGTTATAGGTCGCCAATTATTTAAGTTTTCATGATCGCCTTTTTTATAAATTAGATTAATGACTCCTCTTCGCTGAGAACATGATAATGTTCCAGTTTGTAGGCACATGTTAAGAGCCTCACATACCAATAAACCAATCTTGGGCCAAAAAACTTGATAGAATTCGACTGTGAGGCCGTCTGTACCCGGTGCTTTGTTCTTTTTCATATTTCTTATTGCGTTTTCGCATTCAAATAAATTAAGGCTGCCCTCGCAAGACTGTTGTTCGGGACCAGATAATTTTTTTATTTTTTTATTTTTTTAAAATAATTTTGGACATCTGTATTTAATATGTTTTGGTTAGCGTAAAGCGTTTCAAAATGCTTGACTTCTTCAGTTAGAATTTCATTTGAACTTTGAGCATAAGTTCCATTCAATCTCTTTATTTTGTTGATATGTTTTTTCTTACTATTATTTTTTTCTAGTCCTAAGAAGTATTTTGAGTTTGTTTCTCCTTCTTCTACCCATTTTTCTCTAGAACGTATTTGGGCTCCCCTTGCCTCGTAAGCATAAATATTTTCAAGTTCTGCAGTCTTTGTACTTAGTTTAAATTCTATTTTGTCATTATTGACTGCATTTTTCCATCAAAGTACTACTAAGTTGTTCAATTTCTTTTTTCAATTTTTCTTTTTTTCTATACAAGTTTATATTCACTCTAATGGAACTTTTTATCTGAAACCTACTGGAAATACCATATTTGACCTTTGACCTCATTGCAATACAATTTTCATTGAAAAGATACCAATGTTTATAGTGCAACTCAAATAAATTGTAAAACAAATAATTGTTCCTCTTATATTACCATATATGATGTGAAGAACAAATTAAAAATGATTGCAAACTTTCTGCACCGTACTGGAGGACTAGTGTTGTCACGTGGTGCGTTGTTGAGTGTGGGAAGAGTTGAATTCTAATCGACCTTGAACCCGCCACATAGCCTCAATTGCCGAGTGGTATAGGCGTCTGCATATCAAGTAGGTGACCCAGGTTCGAGTCCCGGTTGGGGCGCCTTTTTTTCTCTTGTTTTTTCACTTTCAGCACATTTTCTCATTGTTTACGTTTCTATATATAAATTAATACAAGGTATATTTACTTGGTGGTTTACACCACTTTTGATTATAAATAATTATAAAAAGTATCTCGTTTGAGATCCTGCCGAGCTGATATATGTGCAATGAGAAGTGTATCAAATTGATCTCTGTTGACATGCGTACTGGAGAACAAGTGTTGTCAAAACGTGCGGTGTTGGGTGTGAGAAGAGTTGCATTCTAATCGAACTTGAACTCGCCACACAGCCTCAATGGCCAAGTGGTATAGGCGTCTGCATATCAAGCAGGTGACCCGGGTTCGAATCCCGGTTGGGGCGACTTTTTTCACTTTTAGCAGATTTTCTCATTGTTTACGTTTCTATATATAAAATACTACAAGGTATATTTACTTGGCGGTTTACATCACTTCTGATTCTAAATAATTATAAAACTGTACTCTAATTATAGATAATGAACGCCCAACTATAAAGTGTCCGAGTGACTTCAATGTGACTACTGATGAAGGATTACCTACAGCTGTTGTTAATTGGAGTATCACATACACAGACAACATAGATGATTTGTATATTGTCAAAGTAACAGGAAATGGTACGACTTACAATCAATCTGGAGAACATTTTGTTATTGGAACAACATTGCTTTTGTACATAGCAAGTGATGCATTTGGCAATAGTAACAACTGTAAATTTTCAGTGACTGTAAGAGGTGAGTTTTGTGATTTTCATTTCTGAATAGAAAATTATCATACACCTATAATTATGAGTAACACTTCATTTCTGTAAATTCGTTTAATATTATAATTTCTCTTTCAGATGATGAAGATCCAGTTTTAAATTGTCCTGAAGACATCAGCATGGTTTCAACGGATTTATCACAAGGTTTTTCAACTGTTTATTGGAATATGTCAGTAACTGATAATTCTGGACATGTAAACTTAAATTGCAGCAGACAGTCTGGTGATCAATTTATTGCTATTTGGCCTGTGGAAGAACAAAATGTATCTTGTAGAGCAATGGATCCATATGGCAATGATGCATTTTGCATATTCTCGGTAACAGTGTATGGTGAGTTTTTTATGATGAACTCCATCAACATTTTTCTTATATTACCATTTTGTTGATTTGTCTAAATTTACTGTTGTAAATTTATTATGGATATTCTTTTCGTGTAGTATCATTATATCTTTGAGCTGATTAAGGCCTGTTTTAATTTCTCATTTTATAAATTTCTTTAAATTTCAGACATTGAAAGACCGTCAATAGTCTGTCCAAATACCTTTAATATAACAAGTGATGTTGGAGTACATACAGCATTCATCAATTGGACTGTTAGCTACACTGATAACACAGAAGACATATATGATGTTGTAATAACAGGATCCGGTACAAGTTATGATCAATCCGGAAATAGTTTTTCAGTTGGAACAACTACACTTGAATACACAGTGACTGATATTTTTAAAAACAATAATAATTGTACATTTGTTATTGTTGTGAGAGGTAGATATTTTTAATACAGTATATTATTCAAGGCATGAACTATACGAAATTTTTTACCATTATCTCTTTACGAATCTTATCTATTTGAAAGTACGTTTTTTGTGATGGGATAGGGATCTTTTCTCTTTGCTATTTACTTCATTATGATTCCTCTCTCTCCTTTTTTTACAGTGCATAGATACCCAGTAATTAAATGTATAACCTAGTAATATATAATGCTGATGTATTTGAATGTTCTCTTTACCCCAAAAAATACCTTTTTGTTATTATAGATGACGAAGATCCAGTTATAACAGAATGTCCAAGTGATATATTAGTTAACACTACAAGAATGTTGTCATATACGAATGTTACATGGGTTGATCCAAAAGCAACAGATAATTCTGGAAATGTCACCATTACATCAATTCATAAACCTGGAGATGGTTTTCCAATATCAACAACTACCGTAATGTACACAGCTACGGATCCATATGGAAATATTGCTGTTTGCACCTTCGGCATAACTGTTGTAGGTTAGTATTTACCAGTTCTAATTGTTACGCTTTTCTTAAACTGTATTGCTATTTTCTGACATAATGTGTTTTTGTTTGTATATTTAAGATCCTGAGATGCCATACTTTATTAACTGTTCATCTGATATTGAGATCAATACAAGCCCAGGTCTTGCATGTGCCAATATCTCATGGCAAGAGCCTACTTCAATAGATAATTCTGGTGAAGTTGATGTTGTTCAAAACGTGTATCCTGGTAACAGCTTTTGTGTAGGTATTCACGTGGTGATTTATACTGCGAAGGATGAAGATGATAATGTGGCAAACTGTTCCTTCAAAATTACGATAATAGGTTAGTAGAAATATATTTCTTTATAAGTATTTAAAAATGTTCGGTAATGATGTAGAGTGCATAGAGAGTAAATACTTTTTTTTATTGTTTTAGATAGAGAAAACCCATCGATTACCAACTGTCCAAAGGACATTGTAAGTCTAACCGCTCCAAATGAAATGTATGCAAATGTAAGCTGGTTCCCAGAGCCATCTGCAGAAGATAATTATATGTTGGTATCATTTAATCAAACACATAATCCTGGAGACAGATTCAATGTTGGCGTGTCCAATGTGAGGTATATAGCAGTGGATTCATCTGGCAATGAAGCTGAATGTATATTTAATGTAACTATATATGGTAAGATAAATGCATTTTAATGTTTAGTCTTGTTTACTCAGGGCCGTAGCCAGAGTTGAAAAACACACGAGGCGAAGTCTGGGGGGCACATAGGATTTCAAGAACTTAACCCCTCTGTTGGAGGTCAGAAGACGAGTCCCCATTAAAAGGACACATTTTTAAAATTAGCCAGAGTTGGAAAACACACGAGACGAAGTCTGGGGTTACGTAGGATTTCAGGGACTTTCTTTTGAAGGTCAGAAGACGAGTCTTCCATAAAAGGACAAATTTTGAAAATTTCAGACGAGGCGACCGCGTCGTCTGCCTCATGCTGGTAACGGCATTGTTACTTTTTGTTGTTTAGGACTGATTTATTTTATTTTTATCAAATTGTTAACATTAAAAATTTCTTGTAATGTGACGCAAGTATTTTAATAACTTAAAAGTTCGTTGGTTGTTTTACAGACAACGAAGACCCAGTCATAACAAATTGCCCAGCTAATCTTCACAAGAGTACAGATTATTTTCAGCCATTTGCTGTTGTCGTTTGGCAAGAACCCATTGCGTTTGATAACCATGCGGTTGTGAATTTCACAAGTAACTATAATTCTAGTGGCAACTTCGTGATTGGTCTTACCGAGGTCAACTATAGAGCATTTGATCATTCAGGCAATGTAGCTGTATGTTCGTTTACTGTGAATATAACAGGTTGGTTTTATTTTACAACTTGTATATTTTTTGTTACATAATTATTATATTAAACGATACAATATGATATGATATTTATCTATTGTTATTTCAACAACTTAGCAAAATGAAATTGAATTGATTGATATGACTTTGAGTTTGTTGGTTATTATTAAAATAATGATGTCTTTTCAAGATAATGAAGATCCAGTTATAAATTGTCCTGAGGACATCAGCATGGCTTCAACGGATTTATCCCAGGGTTTCTCAACTGTATACTGGAATCTGTTAGTAACTGACAATTCTGGAAATCTGACCTTAAATTGCAGCAGACAATCTGGTGATCAATTTATTGCTATTTGGCCTGTGGAAAAACAAAATATATCTTGTAGAGCAATGGATCCATATGGCAATGATGCGTCTTGCATATTCACTGTAACAGTGTATGGTAAGTTTTATTATATTAAATGTTTTATTTTCTAAAATATAGATACAGCATAATATATCTTATTAGTAACAAACTTGAAGATAATTGTCTATTTTTAAGTGTAAAATATTATAATAAAATGTTTTGTATTTTAAAATTACTACATTTTTAAAGTAATATGTATTTCAAAATTCAGATGAAGAAGACCCAACTATATACTGTCCTGAGGACTACAATGTGGACACAGGTGTGGGGTTACAAACAGCTGATATAAATTGGAGTATCACATACACAGATAACACGGATGATCTGTATATTGTCGAAATAACCGGAAATGGCACAACTTACAATCAATCTGGAGAACACTTTGCTATTGGAACAACATTGCTTTTGTACATAGCAACTGATGCGTTTGGCAATAGTAATAACTGTACATTTTCAGTGAATGTAAGAGGTGAGATATTTGCTTTATTCCAGAAAAGAAAAACTACCATAAAATTTAAATATTAGGTAACTCTTCATTTCTGTAAATAAATTTAATACTGTACATTCTCTTTCAGATAATGAAAATCCAGTTTTATATTGTCCTGAAAAGGTCAGCATGGCTTCAACAGATTTATCTCAAGGTTTCTCAACTGTTTATTGGAATCTGTCAATAACTGATAATTCTGGAAATGTAACCTTAAATTGCAGCAGACAGTCTGGTGATCAGTTTATTGCTATTTGGCCTGTGACAGAACAAAATATATCTTGTACAGCAATGGATAAATATGGCAATGATGTGTCTTGTATATTCTCAGTAATAGTACATGGTAAGTTCTATTATATTACATTTTTTTTGTCTAAAATTGAGATAAAACATCTTATTGGTAACAATCTTCAAAATAATTGTGCACTGTTAGAAGTAATATACTATAATATAATGATTCGTCTGTTACAAAATATTATATTTAAAAAAAATAATCTGTTTTCTAAATTTAGATGAAGAAGACCCAAATATAAATTGCCCGGAGGACTTCAACGTAATAACAGATGCGGGATTACCAACAGCTGCTATTAATTGGAGTATCACATACACAGACAACACAGATGATATGTATATTACCCAAATAACAGGAAATGGTACAACTTACAATCAATCTGGAGAACATTTTGCTATTGGAACAACATCGCTTTTGTACATAGCAACTGATGCGTTTGGCAATAGTAACAACTGTGCATTTTCAGTGACTGTAAGAGGTGAGTTATGCGTCTTATTTCTGAATAGAAACTTGCAATAAAACTATAATTATAAGTAACACTTCATCTCTGTAAATAAATTTAACACTGTAAATTCTGTTTCAGATAATGAAGATCCAGTTTTAAATTGTCCTGAAGACATCAGCACGGCTGCAACAGATTTATTTCAAGGTTTCGCAACTGTTTATTGGGATCTGTCAGTAACTGACAATTCAGGAAATGTAAACTTAAATTGCAGCAGACAGTCTGGTGATCAATTTATAGCTATTTGGCCTGTTGATGAACAAAATATATCTTGTACAGCAATGGATCCGTATGACAATGATGCATCTTGCACATTCTCTGTCACTGTGTTTGGTAAGTTACATTAAAATTACCCGTCATCCTGTATAGATGAAATATATCTTATTAACAAAACTTTTTGAAGAACAAAATATATCTTGTATAGCAATGAATCCATATGGCAGTGATGTGTCTTGCATATTCTCAGTAACAGTATATTGTAAGTTGTGTTATATTACATTTTCCATTTTATAAAATGTAGATAAAGCATCTTATTGGTTAGAAACTTGAAAATAATTGTGCACTGTGATAAGTAAAATACTCTTAATATAATGATTCGTCTGTTACAAAATATTTTTTTCTGTTTTTCTATATTCAGATGAAGAAGACCCAAATATACATTGCCCGGAGGACTTCAATGTGACAACAGATGCAGGATTGCCAACAGCTGTTATTAATTGGAGTATCACATACACTGACAACACAGATGATATGTATATTGTTGAAGTAACAGGAAATGGTACAATTTACAACCAATCTGGAGAACATTTTACTATTGGAACAACATCGCTTATGTACGTAGCACGTGATGCGTTTAGGAATAGTAAAAACTGTACATTTTCTGTGACTGTAAGAGGTAAGATATATGTTTTATTCCTGAATAGAAACTTGTCATAAAACTGAAATTATAAGTAACACCTTATCTTTGTAAATACATGTATTATTAATTATAAGTATTATTTTAAGTAAAACTTACTGTATAACCTAATAATATATAATTTGAATTTTTTGAAATTCTTTTTTAAAAATTTGTCTTTACCCAATGTATTATTTTTCAAATTTGTTATTGTAGATAACGAAGATCCTGTTATAACAGAATGTCCAAGTGATATATTTGTTAACACTACAAGCATGCTGTCATATACGAATGTTACATGGGTTGCCCCAAAAGCAACAGATAATTCTGGAAATGTCACCATTACATCAATTCATAAACCTGGAGATGGTTTTCCAATATCAACAACTACCGTAATGTACATAGCTACGGATCCATATGGAAATGTTGCTGTTTGTACCTTTGACATAAATGTTGTAGGTTAGTATTTAACAGTTATAATTCTTACGTCTTTTTAAAACAGTATTGGTTTTCACTGACTTAAATATTTCCTTTTTTCTTTTTGTATATTTAAGATCCTGAGATGCCATACTTTATTAACTGTTCATCTGATATTGAGATCAATACAAGCCCCGGCCTTGCATATGCCAATGTTTCATGGCAAGAGCCAACTGCAATGGATAACTCGGGTGAAGTTGATGTTGTTCAGAACTTATACCCTGGTATCAACATTGGTGAAGGGATTCACATAGTGATTTATACTGCAAAGGATGAAGAGGACAATATGGCAAATTGCTCCTTTAAAATTATGATAATAGGTTAGTGAAAAAAATGTTTTTTCAAAAAGAAATATTGGCATTATCGTGAAATGTACATAGAATAATACTTTATCTTTATTATTTATTTATTATCTTTCCAGACAGAGAAAACCCATCGATTACAAACTGTCCAAATGACATTGTAAAATTAACTGCTTTAAACGAAATGTATGTGAATGTAAGCTGGTTTCCAGAGCCATTAGCAGAAGATAATCATATGTTGGTATCATTTAATCAAACACATAATCCAGGAGACATCTTTAATGTTGGTGTGACTAATGTGAGGTATATAGCAGTGGATGCATCTGGGAATAAAGCTGAATGTATGTTTAACGTAACTATTTATGGTAAGGTAACCCACTTTTAATTTTTAGAGTAAACAGACTTAAGCTACCTCCCCCCCCCCCCAACAATGACATGAAAAATATCTTTGTTCCTGTGACTGTATAAGGGCCCCTATAAGTAAATCAGGAGAATAGGAGTAGTGCACATTTTTTTTCGCTTGTTAAAATGAAATCAGTGTTTACCAGGTACTTATTTAACCAGGAAGTAATTTTGATTCATTCACTTTTTTTTTCTGGTTGCTCCGTGATATTGTCACAAAAATCAATATTTTTTAACAATTATCTTAATTGTGGTTTTTATTCAATCAACATATATTTTTTTGGTAGGTAAGCTTAACTATTGAGAATGGTATCCATGCAAAAAGAAAGAAGCATTATTATAATATTATATAGATTACTCTATAACTTACTTTGATTTTGTCTAAAATCATAATGGTTGTTGTAATCAGACTAAACTATTAAGATGTGTTGATTGTAGATAAAGAAGATCCAGTCATAATAAATTGCCCAGCAGATGTTCACCAAAGTACAGATGATTTGCAGCCATATGCTGTTGTTTTTTGGAAAGAACCCATTACTGTTGATAACCATGCAGTTATGAGTTTTAAAAGTAACTACAATTCTAGTGACAAATTCATGATTGGCATTACTGAAGTCAATTATACAGCAGTTGATACTTCTGGTAATAAGGCTGTATGTTCATTCAAATTGAATATAACAGGTGAGGTTTTTTAAGTTTACAAAATTGTGTAATTGTATATTATTATATTTTCAAATTTTACAAGAGGTGAATTATCTCAATATTTCCTGTAGTTTTATGTAGAATTTCCATGATTTATAAAATTACTAGTGTAAATAAACACAAATCATGTTAGAAAAATCTTAACCCAATTTTGTTGTGAAAATGAAAAAATAAAATTACGTGTCTTTCTCAGGGATGTGTTCTGTCACCTATTTTTTACAGGCGCGGATTCAATGGGCAGGGGGTAGAGGGAATGGGTGGGCCTACCAGTCCCTATCTCCCACTTTTCAATTGGTAGAATATTATTTTTAGGTGAAAAAGATAATTGTTTACACACTCCGGGCCTAAGCTAATTGTTTTTCTCAGTCTCTGAGGTTCGTACTGGAGAGCGATCATTCTCTTTTATAGCACCAATGCATTGGAATTCTCTTTCTTCAAACATCCGTAATATTAATTCTTATCAACTTTTTCTTTCTAAGCTTAAAACGTTTCTTTTTAATTTGCTAGCAATCGTCTTTTACACCATTATCTCTTTGCGCTGTTGGCAAGTTTCTTTAAGTTTAACAGGCGCAGTATAAGTGTTTCCAAATTGTTATCAGGGGCAGATATAAAGGGGACGAATCCGACACGCGCCCCTCTAATATTGTCAAAAGTACATGTGCTCCGCCTCTAAAATTTTCTCTCAATAATAGAATGCAAACTGCAAGCAACTACAGCTTAAGATAATCAAAATACACGCAAAAACGGGTTTTTTTATAGTTAAATTTAAAAAATTGGACACGCTCACCTGGCCGAGAATTGTCGCACCATATTTACCACGACCCAGGATTCACCCCTGGTTATTGTTTAGGTTGTTATTATTGTTGTCGTCGTCGCAGCAGCTGCCGCTGCTACATTACAATAAAATTACAATTAATCGTGTTCTACAAAGGAAGAACAGAACGAATATATGGCCAACCTTTTGTACCCACAACCAAACAATGACGGTTATAATTACGGTGTACAAGATGTAATGTATTTTTTGATATTGCTATTTTTTAAAATATATTGATTGTCTAGGTGAATATTTGTGTACGTTTTTATCAAAGGCGAGACAAGTTTCTATGAGTAGAATAATAAAACTTTTATGGAATGTATTGTTTAAATCTGACAAAATGTTTAGGTCGTTTCTTTATAGTCACAACATTTATAGCTGAGTGGCCTGTAACAGTATATACATCCTTTTTCTAGATAATGAAGATCCTGTATTTGATTGTAACTTCTCCAATGTTACCACATACGTAAATAAGTATAGTTATACAGCCAAGGCTAATTGGCATCTAGAGGATGCTACTGATAATTCTGGAGTGGTCACCATTACACAGACACACAACCAATCGTATGCATTTGTGATTGGCACCACAGTAGTTACATACACTGCAGTAGATTCAGCAGGAAATACTGCAACATGCTCATTTGAAGTGATCGTTCTGGGTATGACAGTACTTAATTATTATTAGAAATCACTCAGTACAGCCGTAATACAAATTACATAAAGTAATGCATTTGGTCATCATTGTTTCTTTACATTGAATTTAATTTTGCGCTCATGATCCTGGATGTTGTCTCCTGGCATGGACTCTCCTCATTTACCCGATTGTTCTATGTATAACAGCACATTAATTAATATACAATGTACTCAATTTGCTACGGACATACATATTTTTAGATGATTTGTCATTGGTCTTTCTCACATGTGATTTAATTTTAGGATTCAACAACACAATGATTTTATGGTATACCATGACCTGACCGCATTACATGATTCCTAGTTTCCACTAGTTGTAATCAAAATCGAACTACTGCACAGCTGATGTTCAAGAGAGTACGGATTATTTGCATCCGTGAATAAATCTATTTCTGAGCAGCTTACCTCAATTGAAAAACTGGTTGTCGCGGACATGCCCTAAACCCTGGATTCTGACGACTTTCCTTTCAGGTTAAACTCCATTGCTGCTTTTCACAAGGTTTGGATGTGATCGAAGTATATACTGTATTCCATGTGCTATTCAAAATTATAATAAAATTTCAGAATCCCCTCCAACTACACCTTATCTAATTCAACTTTCTTTGGCAAAATAGGAAGAAAAAACATATAGTAATTTAGAAAAATATGAACCATTTTGATATCTTTTGTCATTATTTTGTTAATTATTTTTTTTAATTAACATTTTGTTTTTGTCTTTCATTATTTCAAACAGATTTAATACCACCAACAATAGACTGTTTGCTAAACGTGACTGATTATACTGATCCAAAATCACCAACTGCTAATGTGTCATGGACATTACCAACAATAGATGACAACAGTGGTATAACTCCAAAGCTGGAATCAAACTTCCAGCCATATACTTTATTTGTCATAGGGGAGTCTGATGTAATGTACACGGTTACAGATGAATCAAATAACACTGCTACATGCAAAATTACAGTAATTGTTATCGGTGAGATAAAAGTTAATTACAAATAAAGAATATCACCTCAATTTAAGTAAATATTAAAATTTCTCATTTAATCATTCTGGATGTTGAGATATTGAATCATGACGCAATGGCATTAACCTCATTACATTAAGTATGTATCATTTACTTAAATTTTATTTGGTTAATTATGTCAGTATTGGAATTATAATTAGAATTCATAATTACTAAAATTAGCATCCCATGCTTTAGTTCATTCTTTCAGTCCTTCAGTATAATTGAATTCTTTATTCAAAAGATAAAACAAAAAAGAAAAAAAAAATGAAATTGGAAACCTCAATAAAAGATAAAATTGAATTATTAAACATACTGTAGTTGAAAGTATGTTGGCACTGTTTAGAATATAGCAAATTTTAAATTTTATTTTGATTCTTACTTTTTCACTAAACTGTATTTTAATTGGCTACTTAGTACATGCGTCTGGTGGACAGTATGTACAGTATCTGAACCAAACTTTACAGTAATATTTTTTCAATACCCGTTCCAACCTTATCATTGGCTTATTACTACTTAAAACTGTGAATTTTGGTTGTGTATCTCTCATTTTTGGAATTGGACTGGTATAGGCTACACATTTATTGGCCACAAATCCTAACATAGCGGCTTGATATTAAAAAAAAAACATTTGTTCTTAGATATGGAGGATCCAGTTATTACATGTCCGCCGGATATGCCATCAATAGAAACAGATCCTAGAAGTGCCACTGCTGTAGTAACCTGGGTTGTTCTAGCTGACGATAACTCCCACAAGGTCCAAGTAAAATCCAGTTATTCATCGGGATACTCTTTTCCAATTGGAGTTACAATCGTTGAGTATTATGCAGAAGATGATTCTAAAAACAAGGCTATGTGTTCTTTCAACATCACTGTCAAAGGTTAGTTTGATGTTTATTTTAGGATGATACTGAACATGCATTACTCTTTTCTCATTTCTTTTGATAAAAGTTACTTGTAAGATTATAATTGTTTTTTTTTAATTAGCTAAGTTTTTATTGAGTACAAGAGAGTACAAAATGTCATGCATAAAAACTCATTTTGACGACTTCCTTTTGTTTTTTCAATATATTTTAAAAACATGTTTATTGCAATCGTGCGAAGTCAGGAAACATTTATATAAAATTATACTCTAAAATGACTCATTTTGTTGCGAAAATCTCATATATACCTCCACATATGTAATAACTGTCATTTATGGTATCTGTATTATATCATAATCAAAGCAATCTTGGAGAAAATCCAGAGAACAACAGATGGTCAACAAGGATATAAGAGATCTCTATGGGCGGCCATTAGAGCCAAAATTCAAAACTCGACCAACAAAATACAAACTCAAAAAAATAACGAACTCAAAAAACAAAGGACAAACTAAAAAAAATAACAAACAAACTCAAAAAACAAAGGACAAACTCAAAAAATAACAAACAAATTCCAAAAATATATTCAAACCCAACCAACAAAGGACAAAGTCAAAAATAGGACAAACTCAACCAACAAAGGACAAAGTCAAAAAATAAAAGACAAACTCAACTAAAGACGAACGCAACCAACAAAAACCAACTTGGCCTTCAAAGGACATTTTCCCAACTCGACAAAAGTTCTTATAAATCAAAAAACGTTGTCGCCAAAGCACATTCTCGGCCAACAAAAGACAATCCCAAAATAATACAAATCTCAGCATAGAACAAACTAAAATCCAACGTTGAGGGCAACGTATTTTAACCGTGTCTGAGGGGAATTAATTGTTTACGTGACGGACTTAAAAATTATTTCAGGGCCGTAACGTGAAGAAGCGACATTTGTTCGTAAATTTTAGAAAGAGCGACCTTTCATTAATTTGTATTGAGGTATCTTCTCTTGTCATCACTGAAAAAAGTGGACGCTTCGTTTTTTGGAAATGGGGGGG
>JAOTQE010098955.1:0-14061 GCA_025631205.1 Nesometra sesokonis
TGGGCTTAAATTGTTCACAATATATAACTTTATATTTGCTCTAATACAATGTTTTGTTCAAAAGTGACCAGAAGTGACCATATTGACCTTTGACCTAGTATTCCATCAATAACAACTGGTCATAAAACATACAAATGGGCTTAAATTACAGTATACTGTGTAAGTTTATATTTGCTCTAATACAATGTTGTGTCCAAGTGTGAACATTAAATTTAATTTATGGTTTCATTACATAAACCTGGGAAATCATCCGATATATGTAGGGCAGGCCTACAGCATTCATATTCATTTTGGTAAACGCGGATTTACTAACACAATTCCATCACCTTATATCACCGAAAGTTCTTCAATATGTAACCAACCAAAAAACAATGCTGGTGTTATTTACACAGTTATGTGCTACAATGGAGATAGTGATGAATGTGAATTTACTACAAAGAATCTAGTAGACTAACACAAATAACAAAGGAGAAAAAGTTAAAGAGGAATTGAGACTTAGGCATAATGTGCTATAAGTTTCACTATATTACATTATAAAACAACTAACATGGAATAATAAAAACAGCTAGAACTTATTTTGTCAAATTACATTTTAGTATAAAAACAACTATTTCTCATCAATATTTATATTGATATTTATAAACTAAATAATATCTAAATAACCGACAAAATATATGACCTTCATTGGTAAAAAGTAAATTCATTTTGACCATGAATTAACATTTGAAATAAATATATATTTTTGTTCTTCCGCTTATTCTGAACACCATTTCTTTAACTTTTTTAGTCTCTAATTGTTACTTCCGTTATCATTCCTAGTCACATTCATCTACAAGTAGGCCTACTGATTGTTCCTTGTCAATATTTTCTATTAAACATCCTGATCGCACCATAAAATTTAGTTCCGTGAAATGAAAGTGTTGCGGGTATATAAGATGCGTACGTTTTTATTGGTTCCACCACATGAACTGAAAAAACTCCAATTCCTTATCTTCACTTTGTTAAAAGAGGGTTTTCCTAAAAAATCTGACTGTCTGCCACCACTGAATGGTAGAGTATTTTACATAGTTCGTGTTTAGTAAGTAATCTATTAGTTAATAAAACAATTTTCAGGCCACGGTAACACAAATACGGAAAGTTGCAGTTTTTAGTTGAATTATGATAGTCAAAAGACAACCTGTTTAACATAATTATAGAAAAAGATTTTCTGGATTTCATGAAAATAACATTTAATGTAGGCCTAAATGTTACATGCATGAATATTTGTATGTCAATACTAAAAATGCTCTTAAAAAAAGGAAAATGTCTAAAATTGCCCATATTCTTTGTTTTATTAAAAAGAACTCTGGATTTATGTATAATGTGGTACATCGAGTTGAAGTTGTTACAGAAGCCTTTCCTAAAATTAAATATTTGATATTACTACATTATAAACACTTTTTTTTATTATTATTGTTAAGTATTCATTTACCTGATTGCTCCTTTACAAAAAAACCTTGATTTTATTCCACCACTAGCTTTTTTTCCATTTTTTATTCTACAATCATCTCTTGGCATTCCCTCATTTCTTTTTCCAGTTTTTAACTTTTCCTCCTTTGTTATTTTTGTTACAGTAGACCTACTAGATTCTTCGTAGTAAATTCACATCCATCACTATCTCCATTGTAGCACATACCCTTGCAAATAACATCAGCATTGTTTGTTGGATGTGCATTGCGTCCTTGTGCACTCACATTTGACAAGGTTACATATTGAAGATCTTTCAGTGATATAAGGTGATGGAATTGTGTTAGTGAATCCGTGTTTACCAAGATGAATATAAAAGCTGTAGGCCTGCCCTACATATACCGGATGATTTCCCAGGTTTATGTAATGAAACCATACATTAAATTTAATGGTCACATTTGGAGACAACAGTGTAATAGAGCACATATAAACCTATAAAGTATACTGTAATTTAAGCCCATTTGTAGGTTTCTATGACCAGTCGTTATATGAAAATACTAGGTAAAAGGTCAATAAGATGACTTCTGGTCACTTTTGAACAAAATATTGTATTAGAGCAAATATAAAGTTATATATTGTGAACAATTTTAGCCCATACTTATATTTTTAAGTCCAGTCGTTATTGATATATGAAAATACCAGGTCAAAGGTCAAAATGGTCACTTCTGGTCACTTTTGGACAAAACATTGTATTAGAGCAAATATAAACTTATATATTCTGAATAATTCAAGCCCATTGTTATGCGTCTATGACCAGTCGTTATTGAGATATGAAAATGCTAGGTCAAAGGTCAATAAGGTTACTCCAGGTCACTTTTAGGCAAAATATTGTATTAGAGCAAATATAAACATATATATTATAAAAATTTAAGCCAAATTTTATGCTTCTATGACCAGTCGTTATTGACATATGGCAACAAGGTCAAAGGTCAAAGTGCTAGAAATGGCATTTCCGGTCATTTTTTTGCTAAATGTCCCATTAGAGCAAATAGAAATATGTACATTCTAAACAATTTGACACTAAAATTAACTGACTGCGACTAGTGGTTACTGAGATACAGGACATTTGAATATTTTGGCGGCCATATTGAAAGACCCCCCACGGGGTTACAGCTTGGGAAAAAAGTTTTTTTGTGTTCATTTTGACCCACTTAAGGTATCTAGACAGGTTGCCAACTTTCATCAAAAATTGCACACGGTGACCCTATTTTATGACATTTACTCCCTGACTAATAAGATGACGAGGATTTAAGAGGGAGATCACGACGACTCTTAAGCAAGATAGTAAATTTAAGAACATTCGGAAGGAAGAAATAAATGTAAAGATAGGTCTAATAGTAGAAGACCATGATCAAAATACAGAAGTAGACAAAGTGAAGATATAGCCTAATGAGAGAACAGAAAGGTATACGTGAACAACAGAATTAGAATGTAAATAAAATAAAGAAAGAATTAAGAGGAAAATAATCAGATCATAAGGAAGAAATAACCATATTTCTGGTCAAAGACCAGGAAAAAAGTAGAAAAATAGCAGGAAAATGTGGAATTATTGGATGCAATGAGAAAAGACGGAACAACTTTGAAATAGATAGGAAAATGTATTAGTGTTGCGAATGAAGAACGATGTGTACGTACGTAATGTTGATACTTCAGATTTGACAGACGGTGGAACGGTTTGATGTGCTGTCGTCTGGATCGGTAACTGTTCTTGCGTGGAGGCTATTGCCTGCATTGTAGTAACCGATGTCGTTGGCAGATCTGCTGTCGTCTCTTGTTTGGTGGTTACTTCAGTCGTAGTCAGGTACGTCGTCTGTAGATCTGACGTAATTCTTTCAGTTGTCTGTTGTTGTGTTGTCTGAATTGTCGTTACAGGCTGTGTCGTTGTTATCTGCGTCGTTGTTGCAGGAATGGTTGTTTTTATTTTTGTTGTCAGCGTTACTGTAGTTTGTAATTCAGTAGTTGTTGGATTCGGCGTTGGCGTGGTCGTGGTGGGTTGTTGTGTTGTTGTTTGTACTTTTGTAGTGGTTGGTTGAATTGTCGTCGGTGTGGTCGTCGTGGATTGCTGTGTTGTTGTTGCTGTTGTTGTTTGTAATTTTGTAGTGGCTGGTTGAATTGTCGTTGGTTTGGTCGTGGTGGGTTGCAATGTAGTTCTTTCAGTTGTAGTCGTCTGTTTAGTGGTTGGATTGATTCTATCCGATTTTGTTGCCTGGCGTCGCGGTGGGTATGTTGTATGTGACAACTCTGTCACGGTTTTAAGTCGTGTCCGTTGTACGGGTGTATCAGTTGAAAACGGTTCTGGTTGTCCAGCCGATGTTGTCATTCGATTGTTAGGAATGAGTGTTGTTGTATGGGGTTTACCGCCTTCTGTAATAGGAAACAAAAAAAAAACATGTAGAAGTACATCAATTATGCCATTTAAAGTCAAAGGAAGTAAAAGGTGGTCCAAACGACCACTTGAATAATATAAGAAGTATATTCTACATTTCTGGAAAATATTGCAACATAACTAAAAGCACTAGCGGCGTTTCAAAGCCAACTTTTGTTGTATAATGTAGAATATATTTATTTATATTCTTATAATCTTCAAAATGAAATTAAAAATACGTCAACACGTCAACATTCCATCATGTACGTCATCATGTACGTTAAAGTGAAAACCTAGCAATTACTTTCAAAATTCACGATTTTTATTGCTGCAAACTACCTTCCACAATCTGAGGTAAAAGTCTAAAAATTAAGTCTTCCATCATGTAACGTCAAAACCTACCAGTCGGGTCTCCCACCATGTAACGACCGAACTAGCAATTTGGTCTTCCACCATGTAACGTCACAATCTACCAATTGGATCTTTAACCATACAACGTCAAAACCTACAAATCGGTTCTCCCACCAGGTACCGGTAACGTTGTGTATTTGCATCTCAAAGGTATATCACAAAAACCAGAAGCACACTATTCTATTCTATAAATAATACGTACTTATATAAAGTTTAACAGATTCAGGAAACAGTTGATATTCTCCTAATTGTCCATCTAATGTTTCTTGTTTGAATATTTCTATGGCTTGCATCGTCTTTGGATATAAACTAGATGCATCAAGCGACTTTGAGATCGGCTCTTTTATTAACATTTCAAAAGAAACTATAACGCTACCAGGCCTGAAAAGAAACCGTTACATTGAGCATTACAATTGTATTTTTCAATGAGTTAACTGTCAGTTCGAGCATTCCAAATCAAAATCTGAAGATCATATCTAACTTGAACGTTCTTGTATGTAAACATAAATTTACTCTTTATGATTATGATTGATGTTTTCTATTATATTATTTAGTATGTTGTGTTATTAACGTTTTCAATTCATAAATCGAATTTATTTTTTATTAAGCCTTAAGGTTTACTAAAACTCCTCATCCCTGGTATAAAAAATGTATTATACAATTGCTAATACCTGAGCCGAATTACTGAAGTTTTTTCATAGTACTGCTTTACATCACTATCTTTATACAAACTATCTACCTGTAAGATAAAATAATTTATATTTAATATAAGAAATCGTCCGTGTCACTAGCGTGGCCTAATCGAAGTTACGGTGGTAAGTTCTGAAATCGCGCCCTCAAACATTTGATACTTAGCCGACTTAACCTATTTCTCTATCTGGGTAGGACAGGTGTAATCCCACGGGTATCGTATCGAATGTTAACTCGATTAATAATATAACAAATAAAAAACGGACATACCAAATTTTCAAGTAGCGCTACAGGGTCTTATTAATTGTATCATTGTTTTCAATAAATTTTACCAGTTGCGAATAAGTCAATAATAAACTAAAAGTGAAGATTGCCACATTTGCTTCTACAAACAAATGTGCATATTTTTAATTAGATTTTTTCCTTCGCCGTTGGCATCCAGATGACCTTACATGAGAGATTATATGCCGTCTTGGCCTTATGCTAACCATGGAGCTAACACTTGACTTTCCTCTAAAGTATTCGTCGAAGTCCACCCGGGGGCAATCGCAGGCTCAACTACCCATCAGCTTAAGATAATATCGAAGATGTATTTGGTCTGGATTCAGCAGCATTGGCCATGGGGGCTTTTTTCATGGACAATGAAAGATGTAAGGAATACGGCCTTCATGGACTGCTTGACCAAATTGTGGCCATGAGAGTATAACTAGGATTTAAAATTCAGATTCTAATATAAAATTTAGTTGAAGCTCTTTACATCATTTATGAGCTACCAGTACACGTTCTTAGTTTTAGATTGTTTCCTCATATTTAGCCTACACTCTCAATTTTTGTAACCATTTCTTTGACAAACAGAAATGGAAGATTTTGGAAAGTTAACTGTACAGCCTATGTTCTTTAGTAGAACAGAACAACGGTCTATGACAGCGTAAAATAGGCCTATGTAATAATGTAGTAAAAAAGTCCACACCAAATTTCATTTTGGTGTTAGGGCTCACAAAAAAATCAGTTTTTAATAAAATTAAATATACTTGCGATTACACCTTCCTATTAATAACAAAATAGCTGAGAGGACAACAGCAGCACCGAGACAAATGTGTGTCGTAAATTACGGTACATGGGTTTACATTACATTACATAGTTACACATGCACAGGCCAACGGCTCAGACTTTCATCCACAGGACGTGAAAACTGGAGTAGGTCTATCTAAATCATCAACATTACTTACCGCTAAAATAAACTTCCTTATGAGGTCTTCTCGTTGAATATAATATCTAGGAAAATGCGCATCTAATCTAGTTTCTCCAATGACTGTAATTTTTTTTGTATCTATAAATAGACCTAAAAATAACAAATGAAAACGTTACTTGTATTTTAAGATCAATCGTGTCCTGACAAAGGAGTAGACAAAAGCATAAAACTAATACAGCTACATGGAACTACATTAGTTCATGCAAGGGTTCATTGCTCAAACTCTAAAAATGTTCATCCATAGGGTGTGAAAACTGGAGACAATCTCTATCTGGTTCAGGAGCAACAATGGAAATAGGCCTGTCATTTAAATTTAAAAAGGTACACAATGATTTAACGAAAAAACTCTCCATTACCATACAAATAAAAATAATTCTTATCTGGCACCGTACGCAGGTATCCGCCAACTTTTAAATAAAAACATAAAGGCTATTAATCGTCGACAATTCACATTAATTTTGGATTAACAATTAAATAATCTAGTATTGTAAAATATGAACATCGAATGTGTACAACAAAGGCCTAAACTGTTTTTATTACTTGGACACCAAATAGGCCTTAAATTAAGTTTCCTTTTTCCGTTCATAATGCATATTATGAAATGTTTATAGGCCTATTATATTTATGGTACATAGTCCTTAAACTAATTGATATGAACGGTTAAGTATTTGAAAGATTTATTTTAATCCCATTACGAACTTCTATCTTAATCATAAGCACAGATCTAGTGCACAGTAACCTATTATTATTATCATACGTTAGGTCATGTTAAAAATATGTCTTTGGCCCAGCATGTAGCCCGCGTTGTCGGCATAGTATTTGGAAATTCAAGAGCTTGAATCAAACCGGGCTATCTCGAATAGCCAGATTGAATTATTTAAGTTGAGGCTCAAAATAGGAGTTAAATATTAGTACTTCTAACCACTGAAAATGAAATTAAATAGTAATTAAAAAAGAGTTAAAATGATAAAACCGAATTTGTCGATTCGCTTTAAACATCATAAATTCTTGTAACGTTTGAATAGAAAACCTTGAATATCTGTCACACTTGGTGAATATTGTAGGGCGATCATCAACGATTTATAGATGGAAAATTTGATATACTTTAGCCTATTGAACACATTTAGCACCTTTCAAAAACGGTAGTGTGGTGTAGGCCTATCCGTTTTCGTTTTAGTATTTCGTAAATTTGCGAAAACTCACTTATCCGTTTTCGTTTTAGTATTTCGTAAATTTGCGAAACCTCACCTATCCGTTTTCGTTTTTAGTATTTCGTAAATTTAAATTTGCGAAACCTCACTAATAATTGGATAAAAGATGTTGAGTTACCGTTAGATCGCGTTTTCTCGATCTGCGCAAACGCTTTTAGTTTTTCATAATTCTTCAATTAGTGCCTATCGTTACATAGCGTATGTAATTTATTGATGTCTGTCATAATGTAAAGTAGAACTCCTTGATAGACCTAATTGGGAAAGGAATGTGTCATCGGAGTTGGTTACCCTTCCTCCTGCATGTCACAGCTAACCAGAAAAAAAAAAGAATTTGCAATTAAAAAATAACAGCACCAACAGATGATGAATAGGTCTAGGCCTACCTAGGTCGTGTACCCAATGCCAACTGGTAATTCCTAAAACCAGAACATCCACATTTGGTGGTAGAGCTTTTGCCAACCTTGTGGAACGCCTTGCCAATATCAATCAGGAAGTGTGAGACGTTGCAAGCTTTCAAGTCACAACTAAAAACTTATCTCTTCAATTCAATATTCTAAACTAATGAATCTCGATATAAAGCGCATTGAGAGCTTGCTTATATGCGCTATTATTATTATTATTATCTGTATACCAAATAAGAATAAGAAGAATAAGAATAATATAGGCTTGAAGAATAAGGCCTATAGGCCTAGACTTGCTACTTGGCACAGGTATAATTAATTAATGTATAGGCCCACCTCCCTGCTGGATCGAGGAAGTTAGGCCTCACTGTTCGTCGAATCACCAACAGTAAGTTGGAGGCAAGGAGGGGAGTTTGTTAACATCAACCTCCTCATCGTCACGTTTGGTCGAGTAGATAGAGTACCGGTATCTTTCTATGGACAGAAGGTTACCATTCTTGTTAAATTTGCCATTTTTCGTCGATAGGTACGATGGATCCCCTTGAAATAGTGTGGGGACGTGTCCCGATCTCCGCCCACGGATATTACTGTCTAGATTTTTAATTTCCAAATTTTAGTCATGTAGAACACGTGGGCAGAAAAGCATATCCACAAAGTCTGCAAAGTCATAGGTTAATGGTATTATTTAAAACAAGTATCATTATTTGTGACAGAAAGGCACATTACATATTAATAAAAAAAAATATGAAAAAGATATATAACCTTTTAAGAATGTTACCTTCACTTCTATGAGGAAACGTCTTATTTAATAGTAGTACACTATAAGTCGGTTTTTATAATCCAGATAAAATTGGAGTAGGAAGTAAAATATTTAATTATATTTCACAATAATTTAACAGTATTGCCTAGTGTCTGGTGGTGTAGCAGTAAGCTGTTGAATTGTTACGCCAGAGGTGTGTCGAATTGTGTGTTAGAATTGTATATCTCAGACTTAATTAAAAACATGCGGGTCTCAGTACTTAATAAAAACACGAACCTATTTCAAAAGAAAGCACCCGTTGGGCCTAATTAGGCCGGATCGGCGTGTCATAGCCGAGAGTATTTGATACAGGGTAACTCTGGGATTCAAATTTCTATGGATAATTCTATAGAATGTAGTTGTGACCTAACTGACAAAATTTCACAACATTTGGAGAATGATATAATGCTGAACAACATGATGCAAAGTTAGTCCCAAATCAAAAGTGGGTCTCTCAAATTACACAGTGTTAAAGAATAGGAAAATTAGAGATTTTGAAAGGGTTGTGCTTCAAAACCAAAATCACTTTACAAATATAACTCACATAGATGTAAAAACCAGCCATATTTACAATACAACAGTAATTTTTAATGTGAATTTTGATGTGGTTTTTTATCATAGTCCATTCAAAATCCGGTATTTTTCCTATTCTTTAGCATTGTGATGAGTTGTAGATCCACCTTTTAAGACCCATCTTAGAAAGTATTTTACTTTATTATCTCATTGTCCTAATGTTGTGAAATTTTGACAGTTTAAAACTAATTGTTCTACAGGTATATCCACAGAAACGTTAATCCCGGAGTTCCCTAGGAAAAGGCATAAATGGCAGGCCTATTATAATGTCAAAGTAAATAAATAAAACCCATAACACCAAAGTATAGGTATCTTTTGATTTTTTCAATGACCCATGAGCCCCAAAGCGACGAGAGGGTGGGAGGGGGTCTAGGTGGGTAACCCCTGCAGCCGTAGAAGAAAATTGAAAAATAGGTGTGTTCAGACGCATTCTCCTCTTTTTGAGGTGATTTTTGCAAAATAATGTTTTGAAGAACATGAACGTTGACTGCAATATATTTTGGGAAAGTGAACATCCACAGTTGTCGTTTAATCAAAATTGTAATGCCATGTTGAGAAAGACTACCTGGGCAGCTGTACCGGTTGCCCCATAGCTGCTTACGGTTATGTTAACTACCTACCTTAAAGGTTAACTGAGTTTTAAAACTTCGCAAGCGGTTTGATTAATGCTAAGCGGTTCAAATGTACATAATAAAATATTTATTTATGTTTAGAATTCCTGAGCAAAGGCCTAATATATGCCTAATATATGCCTAATATAAGCATTAGTACATTCGGTAACATTTACTTATAATATCTTACTATAGTGACTTAATCTGCTAGGTGGCATTAATACTTGGTTAATATGTATTTATTCGATGTGACCAGGGATAACACGCCAAAGTTTCAAGTGAACTTATTTCTAGGATTTGCTTTGGTGGTGGACAGTAGTCCAACACCTGGAAGCAACCTACGTTAGGGGCATACTCATTCCCAAACTGTCTATTGCATTCTTTAACGTACACACCAGTATGTTGTACACTGAACCAACGGGCTAACGTCTCACCCGACAGACGAGTTTATGCAGGTGATATATAGGCCTATCACGTGAATTGATGTGTAGACATGGACGGCGGAAGAGGGGGATGGGGGACGCGTCCCCCAGTGATAATTCAGTGGGATAGTCCCCCTGAAATGTCACTCCAACTACAAAATTCACAATTCACAATTGAAAAACAGGAGGTAAATATGTTAAATACGAATATTGCGGCCGGGCAGGGACCAGGAAAGCACAAATTTAGAGGGAATAAGGTGTTTCTTATTTCTCAAAATCTAAGCGGGCTGGGGCAGATGAGCAAAATTTAACCTCGTCCCCCCCCCAATTCCAAAACGTTACGCCGCCCCTGTGTGTAAAGAACATACAGGCCTTATGGTTTGCGCTGTATAAATATTTAATTAACCAATAGACCACAGATGGACTGAATTTGTATGGCACGCTTAGACGGACATAATTAGCTTATCCTATATACATAGGCCTACCTGGTTTTGAGGTTGTAAGAAAATTATATGGAATGCTTGACGGCACAGCGGATGGTATATTTTTATCTTCAATCTTGGAAGTTGTCTTAAATACTGAAATAAAATAATAATTGTAAATTAATATAATTGTAGGCCTAACAATTATTGGTTAATGTTTGTAGATGATGCTCAGAAAACCTACAAAAATTTTGATCAGCCAAAATAAATCGTTGTTCAAACAGAAAAATTTCATACATTCAACAGCGTTAAAAAACGTGTAAATATATCTGTATTATATGGTAAATATCCTCTTCGACCTAATAAAACAGTATGCTTTTGAAATTTTCTCATTCTTGATTCTTTGTAATCGTTTCACTATTTTAAATACGATTCATATTGCGATTTGTGGATACGTTGAACAAATGAATATGCTCGGATAAGGACAATAAACTTTAGGCCCACACACAGCTCATGTGCACTTGAAACAACCCAGTACATCTTTCGAGACGAGTAGGGGGTTACCCCGGTGTACTTGTCAGCTGTCCCCTGTCGTGGACAGATGAAATAGCTCAAGTAAAACCCCATGGGCGGATCCAGGATTCATCGAAAGGGGGGGGGGGGGTGCCCTTTTCCAGGTCCACAGCGCCATAAGCATCTTCTTAGTGGACACAGCGCGTATATAGATAGTCACCACTATTATTATTCACAAACGTAATTTACACGTATTATTTGATCCATCATTTCCTTTGATCTTTTATGTAATTTAAAGATCTTTTACACCCAAAATAGATAGGCCTACTCTTAAATTAGAGCTATGAAATGCTATACATCGTACACAGTGTGGCGATGTTATTAATCGTGTGAATTACAACTTGCCAGGGTTGAATCCGGGATATTGGGATTACTGTAGTAGGCAAGCTCATTAACCACCAGGCAACAGCGCCATCGTTAATAATCATAATCTTATTGCTATTTAACACGAAAATCAGGGAGTTTTAACAGCCACGGTCATTTCAATTAATACAACATCGTCGTATATGTTGGGCCGATACAATTCATGGTAGGGAGTCCATTTTGTCTTCGTTCGTCGTTAGGTATACAGTCACTGTAGTACGACTTTCTAAAACTCTGTAACTTTCCCTTCAAATAAGTAAACACAATGCAAAGTGGCATCAAGGTCTCGGTTAATCTAAATATTTAGATTTAGAACAAAGGGGACTAAATTTATGAGAACAGATTACCGTAATGTTTAGTATGAATGAACTCTACAAACTAAATACCAAACGTATACTATTAGTACTGTAGTGCGTTGTTTGTGAATGTTTGTTTGTTTTCCTTTTATATTTATGGCGGTGAATGCCCTCCATACATTGTTAACTAAATTGGTTTGTAATCTAAAACTTTTCTTCTAAATACGTAATACAGACATGGATGGTCCTTCCCAAAACCCCCCGTCGACAATTTTACATAAAGCAATCTCGGATTGTTTGGTATTTTAGTAATATAGTAAAATATAGTAGTTCCTTTTAATCTTCTTGATATTATTGGATACTGTATATAGGCCTAATATTCTTCAGAAATCCGAGATGATTCTGATAATCTTCAACTGAGTTTACTTCTCTCCCCCTCGGTGGGTTGTGTTTCTTGTTTTCCAGGTATAGATTCGGCATTATATGTACAACACCTTTAGGGTGATCTATTTACCGATATATAAAAAGTATCATGTTATTATGGTCTATGTTATTCAGCATAATTAATGTTCTACTTTCTTTGACACAACGAGCACATTGTTCACATTGGCATAGTCAGGGTTATACGACGGTTATATTTTGTTTAACTATGCAGGAGGCAATATAAATCAATGTTATCATGTTATTGTTTTCACACCATAGAGATTATCGGATAGGGCATAATTTTGATTAGAATTATGACACTGATTTTTAAACAACTTTAGGTATAGTCGGGACCTCCCCGGACCTGCACGACTAATTCCTTCCAGCCATTTTCATTTCATTTCATTTCGTTTTCATTTAATTTATTCGTCTCTTCAACTGAAAATCAACAATACAGTACATAACAATAAGAAAACAAGGCATGAGACAGGACACCTCAAAAGTGAACTAAATCACTGTCGAGTGAGGGCCCTTACAAAATATACAATTAATTATTAACAAACATACATTTTTGTAGACATAAAATTTAAAATGTATATAAAATATCTGTATACTGTACAACATTATATCAATGAATATAGGCCTATTAGATCCGGTTTTCACGTAGTAGATTGTCCGATAAAGGTAGGCCTACAAATGCACCCCTAGGTGACTCCCATTTTTGTTGACTATATTTGAGGACCTACGTCAGCATAGGCCTATCCCTCTGATTCGTCTTCATATGAAGGTACCGTGATTCAACTTAGTTATCATAAGAACCTATTACTCTAGTATCAATAACCCACAATATTATTAATCTAAAAGTAATAAATAACCCATCAATCTTAATAATAAACAAAAAACATAACTATAGGCATATACGTACTATTTATGTTCCATTACCGCATACCAAAAACCTCCTTGCGCATACGAAGGTACCCATGGAAGGAACTGGAGTTGTAGGTTAACTCAAGGAGGTATAAAACCTCTTTGGTTAACTAAAAATGTAAACCCATAAATAGAAATGGTCCCATCATATAACCAATGTACTATAGATTGGGAAATGCATTATAGACTATTATTTCATAATTAATTGATGGACTTATCGAGGCGCCTCAAGAATGCCACCTGTTGCGCGCTATGCAAACCCAGGTGTCACGCTCATCAAACACGCTTTAACGCGATCATATCAATCAAAAAGATGGATTTACAGTATAATCATGGAGCAACAAAAAATAAGTAATCATGGAGCTATAAAAAGCTCCATGATTATAGCTCCATAGTATAATAAAGAAAATGAAGATTGAATGAGGAGATGAGTTTGATTGCAAAAACTGACAGCAAAACCTGAATAGGTCATATCATACAAGAAGCGACTACTGAATTAATTTAACTGACGAGAAAAGGGAAGGCAAAGAATAGGTCTAAGTATAGTAAATGTTATTTTCACTTATTTATTTTATTTATTTATTTATCCATTTATTCTTTTATTCATTTTTTTTTCATTTATTCTTTTATTCATTTTTTTTCATTTATTCGTTTATTCATTTTTTTTTCCATTTATTCGTTTATTCATTTATTAATGTTTCATTTATTAATGTTTCATTTATTAATGTTTCATTTATTCTTATTCATTTATTCATTTATTCATTTATTCATTTATTCATTTATTCATTTATTCATTTATTCATTTATTCATTTATT
>JAOTQE010098966.1:0-14060 GCA_025631205.1 Nesometra sesokonis
CGTCAAGGTTTACCGTTACTGTAAATTTCATGTTAATAGGTATTGTAGATTTTGAGATAACCTGCGAACAAAAATGGAAAGAAAAAAGAAAAAAAAAAAAAAAAGATCTTTTACAATTACAATAGCTGAGCCCGCTTTGTAGCGGATCAGCTAATGATTGTGTGGATTTTGCAAATAAATAAATATTGATTGATTGATCGGTTGGTTGGTTGGTTGATTGATTGATTGATTGATTGATTGATTGATTGATTGAAAACTTTAATTAACTCTTGCATTGTAGCAAAAAAGTAAGGGATGGAACAATCATGACAACATACCCTTGTCAGAGGCACTATTGTTGGGGCTGAGTTGAAAGAAAAATTTAGTAAATAGTACTTATAGATGGCCACAAATGACACTCTTCATTGACTATTAATAATTTTTATCAAAGGGGCATGCTCTCTTATTTCTGTGATTTGTGCCCATTATGAAGAGTCATAGCGGTTAAGATGCAGGGCCCTTGTGGGGATCAAGGGGGCCAATTTCTTTTGCACATAGATGGAATTTTAATGAATCGAAGCAATTTTTTTTTGACAGTGATCATAGCTATTATGCCATAAAAAAAACTATGCTGTTTGCACAACTATATATTTTTATAATGCTATACAGTATTAGAAAACTGAATTACTTGTATTGCTTTACACTGCTTTACATTTGACAATAAACACAAAAACATTTGTTTTCTTCAATTTCTGCTCCTATTTGGAAATATTGTGCCAATTTTAACATTAAAGGCTTCAAGAAATTCATTGAAACCCACATATTATGACCCTTTTTTATTTAATCAATTTTGAGTGCAACATCAATACCTCTTACACATGTGTTCTTGTTTGTTTTTACGATGCATTATCCAAGCAAGTAAAAGTATTGTCATAAAGGGTGCAAGGGGCAAAAAATATTTCATTTATATATAAATATATTAAATAAATATATTAAATAATATATTAATTGTTTTATTGCACAGGAATAAGTTGCCAAGGAGGGCTTGAGTACCAGTCTTGTGGAGTGGCATGCCCACTGGTTTGTGGTGTGACTTCCAATGACACATGTGTTGAGAATCGTTGTCATGCAGGCTGTTATTGCCCTGAAGGATTATACAAAGATGGGGATAATTGTGTATCTGAAGATGAGTGTGGTTGTACCAAATATGGAGTTTACTACAGTGTAAGTTGATAAAATTTTTGTTATAAGCTTTTTTATATTTCCATCTCTTTATTAGTCACACATGTTTTCAATTATTAAAGACCTTCATTTCTAAACACATACAGTATGTGAATCAACAATTGCTGTATTATTGAAGTATATATTGATTATATGATAAAAGTACACATTTTTAAACTCTGTAAAAAGTTTAGGGTGTTTTTCGTAATCAGGTTGTATATAAAAAATAGTGACTATTAGTAAAATTTTTTCAGAGCCAAAAATTTGTTGAAACTTCAAAAAGGTCAGTTTATTTATTTACAGTTGTAATAATCCTTTCATAAATTAGTAAGTAATCTTGAAATACTTGTATATGCACTGGACATGCTAAATTATTACCAATAAAGCAGTCTATGTAAAAACTGTATTATAGCAATGGTGTGAGGTACATGTAGTTTTAGATAATAATAAAATATACTTTAATGCATTTACTAACAGCTTGGAGATGTTTACCAAGATCCAAACTGTCAACAAGAATGTACTTGTCAGTCAGGTGGAATATTTAGTTGTAGAAACCAAACCTGTCATGAAAACGCTAACTGTGAGATTCAAGATGGAATACGTGATTGCTATTGTGTCTCAGGATACAAGGGTGATGGTGAGACATGTCAAGGTACGTCAACTCATTTTGCATAGTTTTCTGTAATCTATATGATTATTTTATAAATTTTGTATTCCACAATTCAACAATACGTATAATAGATGTTTTTTGTTGATCGTCGTTGAATATCATACTTTGTTATTTTGGCATTATCAGATTTGTATTATTATTTTAAATCAATCTTTCTAAGCTTAATGGTCATTTTATGCTTTAATATAAAGAACAATCTGCTAACAAATTTTAAACATTCTAATAGTTATATTTACCTATTTCAGAAATTGATGAATGTACAGATCAAGAATATTTACACAATTGTCATGATGATGCCACATGTACAAATACAATTGCATCCTTCACCTGTGCCTGTAACTCTGGATATAGGGGGGATGGGATTGAATGTGTAAATATTGATGAATGTTTAACTGAACCTGCAACAATATGTCATGAAATTGCAGACTGCGTAGACATTCCAGGTAGCTATCAATGTCATTGTCGTAGTGGATACAGGATGTTAATTGACGATTTTACCTGTGAAGGTAAGTTGCTAGTGTTTGTACTCTTTTTTTTTAAACTTACCAAATACTCAAATCAAATTTAAGCAGTGTTTTTATTGTCCAAAGCTATTTACAGACTGAAAAATTTTAAATATTTAAAATATCAAGGAAAAATAACTACAAGTACACTTTAAAAGCATTAAACAAAATAAGATATTATATGAAATATGCAGTGGTAATACAGGCACACACAAAATATACACGGAACAAATGTTAAAAATCTGATTGGAGTAAGGTACAAGGATGACTTACTAGGACAAATAATTTTTTTTAAACTATATTTTTACTACTAGAAATGCAGAGAAAATGACAACCTATGCTCTGTACAGGCTATGTATTTCCTTATCATTAACATCATCATAATGATCATTATTTGTAATAAAAGCTAACTTCATTTTGTTAAAATAATAACATTCTGAAGTTTTGTTGGACCAATTCAATCATACAAAATTATCTGATAATAATAACAACAACAACAATCAATTAATTATCTTCTGAATTTGTTATTGAATAAACTACAGGTAAATGTACCATTCTTGATCTTCTAACGACAATGTCTGAATTCAATGGATGAGATGGATCCTGCATAATCAAATTAAATTTCTTAACAAAAAAACTATTAAAAATATCATCATGATCATCATCATTATTGCTGATCATTGCCAACATCATCATCATTGTTGTTGTTGTCTTCATAGAACATCATCATCTCTAATTTTAGATGTTTTATAATTGTAGTAAAGAATACCATACCAATTTTAACAATTTCTAATACCTTTTTTAGATGTTCCTGAATGTGAAGAAGAACTTGATGATTGTGAAAAAAGTAGTACTATTTGCAACAATACAATTGGAGCATATATTTGTGAATGTAAACCTGGTTTCAAACGTGTAAATCCTATGTGGTGTATTGACATTGATGAATGCATAGAAGCTGCTGACATAGATTGTCATGAAAATGCAGAGTGTATCAATGAAATAGGAACTTACAGCTGTGAATGTCGACAAGGATTCAGAGGAGATGGTGTAAATCAATGTGATGGTAACTTTAAGCTTTTGTTTATAATTTCTTGACATTTCAACAGTTAGTAGTGCTAGTTTATTAAACAAAATAATAAATGTTGAAATGTTGCAATTTTGACACTGTATGAAAAAAATACCAAAAATAAATTGGCATGCTCTGTATTATTTTATTAAGAAAATATGTAAGTGTTATTTATTTTCAGTTATATTATGTATGATGTTTAGGCTAGAAATAGTGTAAAAATAAGTTTATGTGTGATGGTACATAATGTTTAATAAGATGAAAGATTGTAAGTTCTATTCAGCAAGGCAGAGTTAAATATTATGCACCATCCTATAAAAATGTTGATTACTGTAATTACCTTATTCAACACATTGTGTGTTTATGGTCCAGTATTTGTATTCTCCAGAACCGTTGAATTATTATGTTATTGTGCATTAGGAGCTTTATCATACAAATTACTTTTTGACCCAAAGCTATGTAATCAATAAACAACCAATTAGATAATTAGAATATACACAAGTGTTGTATAATTGTGTAAAGTAATTGTGTTGTGTAAATAATAAATAACAAGCAAATAAACACACACATGTTTAAATAAATAAATACATAAATTAATGCATAATAACAAAATGCATATTTAGTCTGACAGTAGTAGTATTATTCGGCAATAATTGTGTGAACAATTGTTTGAAGAATAAACATGATGTTATATGAATATTTCATATTTGTCAATTTGAACCTCAGTTTCTAATTTAGAATTGTTAAAAAATATTAGCTAAATTGAATAAAACTGTAGCTCTTAAACACGATTTCACCAGTTGTTGGGAGAATTGATGAATATTTAAAATAAATTTGATTATTTCAGATATTGATGAGTGTACTGAAGGAATTGATAACTGTGCAGGCAATGCCACTTGTGAAAACACAGTAGGTGCATTTAATTGCAGTTGTAATGAGGGCTTTTCAGGAGATGGTCAAACATGTGAAGACTTTGATGAGTGTACTTTTGATAAGCACAACTGCCATGAAAATGCTCAATGCACAAACCTTAAGCCTGGTTTTACATGTGCCTGTCTTGATGGTTATGAAGGTGATGGGGTTGACAATTGTGAAGGTAATTCTTTTAGAAAAGTCCATTTTTTAATACAGCCAAGTTCTCAAAAAGCACCCATAAAACACCCTGCTAAACCAAACATTAGTTATAGATTTAAAATTATAACATCAATGCAAATGGACTCTCAAGGTAGTGAAATCCAGATGTAATCGATAGTCCAAAAGCAACTACTAGATTGATATATATTTAAATAATTTTAAATCACTTGTTAGGCTTACTCATAAAGAATTTATAGTCTCAGTGTTGACTGGGAATATTATAGAGTAGTATACAAATAATGAATGTTTATGAGTGCGATAGACAGAATATTTCATGAGGTGAAAGATGAAATGATCCATTCAACGAGGCATAGCCGAGTTAAATGGATCATATTTTATCTTTCACCGAATGAAATATTCTGTCCATCGCATGAATGAAAAAACATTCATTATTTGTTGTATATGACACCTCCTACATATAAATAGATAGTTGTCATCTGACATTTTATGAATTTAGAAACATATCATGCACGTTACAATATGCAAGCGTGCAATGGAGCAAAACGTATGGACCCAAAATTGCACGTTAAAGGGATCCAAAATTGCACGGTAAAGGGATCCAAAATTGTACAATTCATGACGTCACCATGAAATGGACCAAATGATCGATAACGATCGACCAATCAGATTGCAGGAATCTATCTATAGGTGTCATATGATATAGTATTGTAGTCTCAGGTGTTGAATACTTCAACTAACCTGAATACTGATGGTAATTTATTCATAATTTCTGTTTTAAACTACATTTATTATTTTTAGGATATTATTAATGTTGAAAAATTTTATCTACCATCATTCACAAAAACAACATGAATTATATTAGAAGATCTGTTAAAACTTCCAACATTTAAGATAGGGACATGGAGATGAGAGAAATAGTGCAGTATTTATCTTTTGCAGAATTATAGACCTACACTGCAAGTGAACAATTATGTGCTGGTGCATGTCAATTCTAGGCCTACCAGCCATTGTGATACTTTTTTGAAAGATCCTTATGATTTAATATTAATTTAGTTTCAATTATTCACTTCAACAAAAACAAGTTTCCTGTTATTCATCTCATGTTGACTTATTGTTAACAATAATTACTGTACCCGAATCAGTGCAATAGCATGTTGGATCTTACACGACCTTAAAAAAAAAACACCCAAAACATGATCAGATTCTCTATGTTGAAATGAAGGATTTATTATATCAAATGTGTTTGCTTCTTAAAATTGACAGATATTGATGAATGTGATCTTGGTATTGATGAATGTCATCATAATGCCTCATGTGCTAATGTATTGGGTTCATATGAATGTACATGTGCATCTGGCTATCAAGGTAGTGGCAGGAGTTGTTCAGGTGAGCTTAATCCTAATATTCTAGTATAAATGAAAAAGACAATAATTTTGGTTTTTTAAATATCTCTAAAGTACTAGTTTTTTATAAACTTCAGACATCTATCGAAGTATGTGTATCTGTACCTTTAAAATACTTGAATTGTTATAAACCTACAACTGTGTATTTTTTACACCTGATTATAGTGTATTATTATACACCTCAGCAAAGTAATTTTCACCCACAGCTGATGTATTACCATATATTTTTATTTGCAAGAACATTCTGATAAATTATGGGAAGTATATATTACTTTACAATTACTTGCAATATATTAGGTTTCACTGTGTTTTTAGTAAAACAACAAATCACCAATGCTCAACAATTTTTTATTTAATAATGAACCTAGATTTGAATGAATGCACTTCAGAGGAGCCACCGTGTGATGAGAATGCCCAATGTTTTAATGAGATCGGAACCTACAGGTGTGTGTGCAACCAAGGATTTACTGGCAGTGGTGAACATTGCAATGGTAAGTGAACTCAGTGTGTTGGTTGGTGTCCTTTAAGAAATTGGTCCTGATATCAGGTGAAGACTTTCTCATAGGAGCATTTCCCTGAGCTTTTACTTTTCAACAGACCATTTTCAACCAGTGTATCCACTGCTGGGCATGGTATCCATGTTCAAAAAATCATTCTCACTGTTGAGCTCAGATAGTTGACTTCGGAAAAATTGATATAATTTGTCAGGTGATTTATTATGTCGGTCCTAAAGATGCTTTGTAGTCACTTGTAACTGATAACATTATTAATGTATGACTTTTTTTAACAAAATTAAATCATATTTTAAAGTGTTATTAATGATCATAATGTTAATAAAACTGAGAGATATCATGGTTTTATTTATTACTAATCAGAGCCTTAATTTAAAGTGTTATTAATGATCATAATGTTAACAAAACTGATAGAAATATCATGGTTTTATTTATGACTAATCAGATGTTGATGAGTGCAGTGATGAGATAGATGAATGCAATCAACTAGCAACCTGTACAAATGACATTGGCAGCTATATCTGTGAATGCCCGGATGGATATGAGGGTGATGGCAGACAATGTATCAGTAAGTCATATTGCCATTATTTTTTTTTTGTCTTTCATGGGGACCCACCTTTATTACTTTTCAATATGTGTACATAACAATTATACAATTTTAATAAATATGGTAACGTACTATTGGTTAAAGAATATTGGATAAAAAAATAAAAGCGTTTCCTTCATAAATAAATTAAAATGACGTGGATATAATACTGCTTGGTCCTACTGTATATTTAGGTTTAAATATCAATTTTATCAAGTGGATATTACCAACATGTATCATATTTCACAATGGATATATTCTCAGAAATTAATGTGATTGCTACCGACTGTGAACCTTGACCTCTATTTATTCTGGAGAGCCTTAATGCTGTCAAGTCACAGAGGCTTCATTGTTATCATGGTATAACTGGCACAAATAAGTGGCTGGCAAGATATCACACAATGAGCATAACAAAAATTTGATAAGACTGGAAGTATATAAAATACGTGAACAGAACAGTAACAGCAACATTGACATCATTAATTTAACTGCCTATGTGATGGTTTTACAGACAAATATAGATATATTCAATATTTAGAAATTTTGGCACAACCTTTGTACAGTCCACAAATGTTTCAATTTGATGATTTCAATTTATTGAATTATCATAACAATTAATATAATTTTCTCAATTGAATTGTATTGATATACAAGTTGAAAACCCTGCATGGAGCTGACTGCATTGCACATCTGAGCACAAGACAGATATTCCTCTGGGTTATTCACTAATAATGGTCATACTGTACTTAGCCAGCCTATTATGTGTTGTCACGAATGCATAAATATTTTGAATGTTGATTGGTCAGTTTGTCACTTCCTTAGTAAAACATTAATATGAATTCAGGTAGAATTTTTATTGTTTCATGAGATCGTTAAGAGGATCATGGTTGAAGTGTAGTTTTGTATGACCATGATCTGGGTCATTTCAACCTTGTTAAAAGTGTACTCTCATCTAAAATTGACCATCATCAAACTTTTTAAACTTAATTTGCTCATATTGTTGCTGTAAAGGGGCCACTGGGTAATATTTGTGAATAAAAAAAGAAACATGAAAGTTTATCACTTGGCAGTGGAAATTATTGCATTTAAAAAATGTTTAAGAACTACATAACCATAAAACTCATATTCATTTTTATAGATATTGATGAATGTGCTACAGAGGTTGACAACTGTGATGCCAATGCAGATTGTCAAGACACTGATGGTAGCTTTGAATGTTCATGTCAGCCTGGATGGCAAGGTGATGGCACTGTATGTCAAGGTATGGTATATTTAATAAAATATGTATATTTAAGTAAATACTTTAATTAGTATGATGGGATGGATTGTAATCAAGTAATTTGTACTGAAGTTATTGATGATATACATATTGTGTACCCGTCAACCAGAATGCCTTAAATGATGAATAAAATAACAAAATGTATGTTCCAGTAAATTAATTATAGGCATGGTCTAAAAATACTTGTTCCCCAATCACAAAGTTTTTGACCCTTTAAGTTGGTAATAATAAATAGGGTCAACTAATATTTATTTTATTAGTTGACCCCCTTTTTTCTGTATTGTGTATAATTAAATAAAATGTGAGATTAAATAATAATGTACATTTTCTTATGACTTTTGTCCTGTTTTTTAAAGATAACTTTATATATTTAGCCGCCATTTAATGATCATTAAAAAATAGAAAACTATTATTTATGCCTAATATATTATGTTCTAAACTTAAATGTTTATTTCAGACATTGATGAATGCAATAGTGATTCACCTGCTCACAACTGTGTCTCTCATTCAGTATGCACAAACATACCTGGCAGTTTCAGCTGTACCTGTGAAACAGGATATCAAGGCATGCCAACTGAAAGCTGTACTGGTAAGTTTTGATTTTGATTACTTGATTTAGTAACATAATGTTAGAAAAAAAAACATTAACATAAAAAAATTCTATACATACAGTATGTATGTGGATGGAGACCACAATAAGTTACAGAAAGAAACTTTAAGCTGTGGCCACCACTCAAAATAAACTAGTAAAAAGAAATTAAAAATGAAATATATATACATATATTAATATATAGTACTATAATAAATAAAGGGGCAATTTCTATAACATAAATCAAAGCTTTTCATAAAAATAAATACAATATTGTTATATATTACCCAGATATATAAAAATATAGTAACAATAATTTTCTTGTATAAACTTCAAATATTAAAAAAAATAACTACAAATAATTAGATCAGAAAAATGCAAAGTAAATTAAAATGAAAATGGGAGACTTAGTCACAACATCGAGACCTGGTAGGGTTTGATGTTGCGCTTAAAAGTGGACAAATTAGAGAGAGATTTGAGAAGTGGATCAAAGGTGTTCCATACTTTTGGTCCTATGTGAAGATAGATTAAATTAAGGGCACGCAAAAATTTAAGGCTTTACAGTATACTATCAAGTCAAGTGGTCTTGGGGCTTGTCCATGAACATAGATGTAGATGTTTATGCTTGTCAACTGTGTGGCCACTTCGTGGCCGGGGACTTGGAAATTCTAGCTGTATGTCCGTCCATCCATCCGTCCATCCTTCCGTCCAGGTTTTTTGATGAACACAATATTTTCAACAGTCTTCATCCAATAAAGTTCATTTTTGCAAAGTGGGTTTAGGTTATTAGAAAGGAGGATGAATGGAATTGATATGTGGCATTTCACACAATTCAGTATGGATGTTGTCAGCCATCTTGTATGTTTTGGCTGTACATCTTGTGAATGCAATATCTTCAACAGTTTTTATCCAATGAAGGAGTTTGCACAGTGGCTTTAGGTTATTGAGAGGATGGATGGGATTGATTTGTACCATTCCACACCATCCAGTTGGGCTGATGTCAGCCATCTTGTATTTTTTGCTGCACATCTTGTGAACTTGATATCTTCAACTACTTTTTGTGTCTTGAGGTTATTGAGAGGATGTCACCTAGGCTATTCTAGCTCCATGTTTGCACGCAACATGCATACCCACCTAGCTTTAGGATAAAAAAAAATGTTCTTTTTTTGCATTTTTATGCATTGAAGTAGTAAAATGACATAAATCAGTAATATATTTATAATATGAATGCAATACATTTAACTTTAGAATGTTTAAATTTTTTTGACTGAAAAAGAATAAATAGTGATAATTTATTTGGTAACTCTGAAGATGATGATTATTATTTTTAATTGTTTTTTTCTGTATTATAGTGAAATTTATATGGTAGTTGTTAAATGTATTTAATTAGATTATTGTTTAAATGTTTGGAACATAAATTGTCTAGACTAGCATTACTGTATTGAAAGGAACAATTATGCCAATTTGTTGCAAAATTGTATTGTATACAGTTAAAGGTGAGCTCTGCGACTAAAAATTATCTAGATAAATCTATAGAACAATCAGTTGTGAACTAACTAGTAAAGATTTTCTACATTTCAACATTGAAATAATGACAGAAAACATATTTCAATGTAGAGCTTAAGTAAAAAGTGAGTCTGCTTATAGAAAAAATAAAGTAACATGTTCAGTACTCGCATAATCTAACTTAACACTATGTTTTTGGCCCATTGGTCCTTCTTTGGCCTTAAATTAGTCTAATCATTGGAAAATTGTCATCTGATCAGACAAATATTTTATTATTCATTTCATAGCATGTTACATCATATCTGTATGGTCCAGTGGTTATTTATGAACAAAACAAATACTGTAGTTTTCCTGGTGTCTGCTTTTGCATCTGTCTCTTCCATACTATAATTATTGTAATCCTTTACTACCACATTAATATCGTTGACATATCTAGTATAATGCACACAATATATTACTTTTGTAACATGAGCCTGAGTTGTCCCACCAGACCATGACTAACGTGCCCGTATCACCTTCCAGGCAGTTTTCTATTTCTCACTTTTAGTTTGTCAATAGAACCTGATTGGAGGAAATCCAGATGGGCTGAAAACTCTGTGTAATTATACTGAGTATTGAACACCTTTGTTTATCCTTAATAAATGGCTACAATAAAGAACTATGTGCTGAATATGACCCTCAGTAAACATTTCTTATAAACCAAACATCTACCTAAATTTTAAAACTGTGATTTGTATTTGTAGACATTGATGAATGTGCTGATCAGGTTGACAACTGCGATAGACGTGCAACTTGTCAAAATACTGAGGGTGGCTTTACATGTACATGTCCCGAAGGATGGGAAGGTGATGGAACTGTATGCGAAGGTATGGTATCATTTATCACTGTAACAATATGTATATCTGTCCTATTTGACATCTTTGTCAATCCGTATGGCATCCACATTGCTTGCCATGGTTGTTTCTAAAAAGTTTTTTTGTGGTATTTTCGAATGTTCAAAATTAAAAACGCATCCTTCCAGAAACTCCCAAATGAAAAAAAAAAACATAATTTTTTGAAAGTTTGTTTGTTTATTATTTGTAGAATAATAAATATGATTGGTTACCTGCGTACCTCTTTAGTTTTTGTTTTTCTTGAGTAGAAATATTACAGTTATTATTGAACTCCTTTAGGCTAGGTCTTGTTGATTTCTTTGATATTTTCCTGTTGCTACTGTAAACTTGCAAGTTCTAGATGGTATCCATGTAGATGTCACCCAAGCTATTCTGTCGTAATAAGCGCCTTTTTTACAAAGGACACCAGGCGCACATAGATCCCCGTTGATTATTAGATTTAGAATTTTCACAAAAAAAGAAAAACGGATTCTTCTGCTTTAATGTTTCATATCTACCCCAAAAAATTGTTTTTATTTTGCATTTTGTTAATGTTTAGATGTAATAAAATGATATAACTATGGCAGATTACTATTATACTTATAAATTTGAATACAATATATTAAAAGTTAAAATCTTTTAATTTTGTTGATTGGGAGTGAAATGTCTAGAGAAATATTTTCTACATTTATTGGTTTCATTATTACTGTCATTGTCATGGACATGCAAGCCTTTTAAACCTACTAGACCTACAGTATGGTGTACTAGTAGGCCTAGACAGGTCATAGTCATCGATCAATGAAAACCTCAGTGCTTCATCTGCACACTAATTCATAAGAAGAGTGTAGGCCTAGACTAGGTTACTCTTACCTGTATTTACTCAATGTATGGCCTCTGGTAAACCCATCCACCCATGTTAGCCACATTATTAAGGCAGGCTGTGTGAGTTTGTGTTTCAGTTGTACATTTAATTCATGCTAAACAGCGTCACTAACATGGAGATCCAGATAAAAAAAATTCATATCACCATTTTTAAAATAAAAAATACTAATGTGCTAACCTTGAATGCTTATTTCAGACATTGATGAATGCAACAGTGATTCACCTGCTCACAACTGTGCCTCTCATGCAACATGCAACAACATACCTGGCACTTTCAGTTGTACCTGTGAAGAAGGATATGAAGGCATTCCAACTGAAAGCTGTGTTGGTAAGCTAAATTTAACTCCAGAATATTGTGGATTATAATTTTACTAAAGAACATGGTGTTACATTTTTCTGGTTACAAGTAATTCCAAATGTTTTGAGCAGACAAGGATAACTTAAATGCTTTTTTTATAACATTGCTTATTATTGATGGTAGTCTTATTAAATCTTCACTGCTTTTCCCCAGTATTGCAGTGGCATTACAGATATTGTTTTAGTATATTTTGGCTATATTAAATATTCCTTCTATATTTAATACATAAAGTTGATTGCTATACATAAACTATTTCACCTACTCTTTATTCGCACCATATTTATTTTCCTATCAACTGGGATCCATGCCATTTTGATTCTGCCAACAAACATTGATTTGTCTCTTTGATCATAGTGGTCCCCACTATGGTCTGATTGTCATTGGTTTTTTTAATCCTATGTAAAAAGTACACTACAAAATAAAGAATTAACAACCTCCCTTCAATTTTTTTAATTAAAAATTTGTATTTTTTAGAAAGTTGGTTTCAGCTTCTGCTTTTTCAATTCTACTGGTTTGAAATTTGAGTGCATTCAGAGCTCTCAAATATTCAGCAAAGCCAAGCTTTTTTTTTAAATTTAAATTTCACAAATATTGATCCCTGTTTTATTACCATTTTACAACTAATGCCCTATGCAAAGCAAAATTGTCCTATTTATATGCAAAAAATACAGTAGAATTAAATCTAACTCTAATTATGACTCTAAACTAATAATAAAAATAAGGCTGTGAACTTTTTCTGGGCTCAGGAATAAAAAATACTACTTCCACAACTTTGGACCACTGTGCAGTGTTAATGATTTTGTCTAACCAATTTGGGTACTAAGTTTGAAAAATTGAACAAAAGAATGGGCAAAACAGATTCTGAAGCGTTTACCAAAATTCTACAAACTTAAAGAGCATTCAGAATTTGTCCCAAATTTACTAAAAACTATAATTACAGATATTGATGAATGTGATGTAAACCAACCAAGACATAACTGTGGACATAATGCTATCTGTGAAAATTACCCTGGCTCATTTACATGTTCATGCCAGACAGGATTTGAAGGAGATCCAACTACCAACTGTACAGGTTAGTCACTTCATTGCATAATATATGCTATGTTTTATATGAAACATCTTACTATATATTACAATCAGATCATTGTAATACCTATATGACCATTCTTAAAATGGATTTATTGAAATTCCATTCACACCCAACAGCAAATAACTCACCAAACAGAGTGTATACTATATCATGCTTTATGAGTATTAACAGCTTTTTATTCAGTTTCAGTTTATTTCCGATATACATCTCGAAACATTATCATATCAATAGTACGACAATGGAAGGATGACCAAATGAAGAGTGAAACTGGAACAGCTTTTGGCCACTTTGTTACCATACTTAATAATTCTTCTTACTCTGCATTATACTATCTGATATTTCAACAGTGCTTTCATAAAATAATTACACTGTTCTATGAGAACTGTATTTTGTATTAAATAATATTATATATTATTATATAATATGATACATGATAATGTTATTTTCTT